>PVHP010002492.1:0-89223 GCA_004024765.1 Zapus hudsonius
TCGAGGCTGGAGCTTTTTGAGAGTGATCTCGGTCCAGATCCCGGGTTAATAAACTCCTCTACTTCCACCCACACTGGTGTTGGGGTGAGCTCTCCTGAGATAATTCCTAACCCACCCAAGATGGATTGTGTTCCTCAAAGGCCCCAGGTACTGAGCGTGCCACTGCATATTAGGGGGTCTTTGCAGATTTCACGTGAGACAGGGGCAGAGATGAGCCAGGCTTCTGCAAGTCAGGGAAGGGGTCATGTGTCCATGAGCCCTGGATGCTGGAGAGAGACCAAGGGCATTGTTCTCCACAGCCTTGAGGAACCAGACCTCCTAACACCTTTGTTCCTCTGTCTTTGAGGCCTTCCACAGCAGAGCTGGGGCGCTCAGCCAGCAGCACCACGGACAGCGGCACCTTTACACAGGGTCACTGCCTTTATTGCACTCAGTGCCCTGTATGAGGGACATGCTGTTGGAAAATGGGAGTCCTGGGGTGACCCTGTCTCAACTGTGGGCCATCGTGGTTACTGTAGGGTGGGGTGTGTGACCGCAGGGGGCAGCATTTGCACACTGGAGCTTCTCCCTAACTGTCATGGAGGGACACATGTGGCTGGGTGGAAGGAGCCAGCAAGAAGCTGGGAGGGCATCCTGGTGTGGCTGGCGAGAGAGGAGCTGGACTTGCTTCCCAAGAAAAGGCAGGCAAGTGGGGGCTTTGAGGATGGTGGCCAGGTGGAGTCGGGTGCCCCGCTCAGTACTGCAGGGGGCTCAAGTCATTCTTCCTTTTCTACCTCAGCCTTCTCATCCACCTGCTAGCCACAGCTGAACCTGGCAGCCAAGCTGGCACAAGGGACTCTCTAAGTGGGATGGCTTGAACCAGGTGGCACCCCAGGGCCTGACAGCTCTGTCCCCCGGTTCTCTGCTTCACAGCCATTTACACAGAGGGCAACTGCATGTCGGGGGCACAGTGCTTGGTGTGGGGATTCTGTGAGCCACACTGACTGTGGTGGGGGATCTTGACTGCCAACTTGATCAGGCTGAGAAACATGTAGATTAGTAAAGGTTACCTCTGGGAGTGTCTTGAGGAGGGTGTGGTGGTTTGATTCAGGTGTCTCCATAAACTTAGTATATTCTAAATTCTCCATCCCCAGCTGATGGCAATTTTGGAATTGGAACCTTGTTGCGTTAGAGTTGTGTTGTTGGGGGGGGGCTTATAGCTGGCTTCCCCTTGCCAGTGTTTGGCACACCTTTCTATCGCTGTTTGCCATGTGATGTGGCTGAGGGGATGTCCACTCTGCTCATACCACTGTTTCCCCTGCCATCATGGAGCTTCCCCTCAAACCTGTAAGCCCAAATAACCCTTTACTGCACCAGCTGCTTTTGGTCAGGTTCTTTGTGACAGCAACAGAGGCTGACTGGTATGGTCAGTGACAGTCACCCAAGGAGGGACAACCTTCTGTGAATGTGGCAATCCAGATGGAATGGAGTGGAAGAGGGAACAAGGCAGTCAGCACAGGCATTCTCTCCCCCTCTCTGCTTCCGGGACACCACGATGTGAGCTGCACTGCTCTGCAAACCCTCTGTCATGATGGAGACCCCAGAATCCATGATGGGTGGAGACCCCAGAAGCCATGATGGGTGGAGACCCCAGAAGCCATGATGGGTGGAGACCCCAGGAGCCATGATGGATGGAGACCCCAGAATCCATGATGGGTGGAGACCCTGGGAGCCATGATGGATGGAGACCCCAGAATCCATGATGGGTGGAGACCCTGGGAGCCATGATGGGTGGAGACCCCAGGAGCCATGATGGGTGGAGACCCCAGGAGCCATGATGGATGGAGACCCCAGAAGCCATGATGGGTGGAGACCCCAGAAGCCATGATGGAGACCCCAGAAGTCATGAACTAAAATCTTTCCCCTCTTAGGTTGTTTTCTCAGATATTCGGTAGGAGTAATGAGAGACTCGCACAGATGGCTGTCAATACTAGAAAACCAACAGGAGTCCCACGCAGGACAGGCCATGCTGACATCCCAGCCAGGTGGCTGATAGCGGGTAGGGACACGCTGATCAGGGTCAAGTCTTGAAGCAAGCTGAGGAGTTGGCAAGTGCTCATGGAGCAAAGCCCTGGGATAGGAGTGTCTAGTGAACCAAGACAACGCAAGGAAGCAGGGAGCTGGAAGAGCAGGAAGGGAACCACAGAGGTGGAGGGTGCAGGACTCTGCAGCCCTGGAGGCCACAAGTAAGGTATGTGAACTAAGGACTTTAGCTTTCGCTGAGCAGATGGGGAACAGGAGCCCACTGGCATCACCCCCACGCATGGTTTGGTTGCAATGCATCTTCCATGGAGGTGATAGCGGTAATCTGATGAGAGGAGGCGGGTAAGAACTGACGGTGGAACAGGCAGGAAGGTGTCATCACATTTGTATGGTTGGCAAAGCTGGCGATTCATCAGCGATGTGTGAAGGGTAAGGAGTCAAGGCTCACTGATGTGGGAACAGCCATATGGAGGTTTGAATCAGACGTTCCCCCATAGACTCATGTGTTCTGAATGCATGGTCCCCAGCTGGTGGCATTTGGGAGGTGGAGCCTAGCTGGAGGTAGGCTTTGGGGTGTTATAGCCAGCTGCCCCTTGCTAGACTCAGCTCACTCTCTTGTTGCTTTCTGTCACCTGTGGTAGTAAGATTGTGGTGTCCAGCCTCTGCTCTACCATCTTTTCCCTGCCATCATCAACCTTCCCCTAAAGACTTGAAGCCAAAATAACTCTTTCCTTCCATCTGCTGCTTTTGGTCATGTGTTATGTCCCAACAATGAGAAGGTAAAAGCAACAGCTCACTGTCCAGGAAGGAGCCAGCCTGGTGGAATCTCTGCTGAGTCTGAGGTCCTTGCACTGTCTGGCAGGGATGGCCCTGAGTGGCCGCCAGGGTAAGAAATGAAGGTCATTTGAGGAACCTGGGAGGGGAGCTGAGGCCGGCAGAGGTGGAGCTCCAGTGTTTAGGGGTTAGGCAATGGGGAAGAAAGCCAGGCAGTCAGGGACAACCAGCCTAGGGGGAGGGAGTCTGCTTCAACAACAGCATCTCATCAGCGAGGGACACAGCCTGGGCATCCAGGGCAGCCATTGGATTTGCACACATGTCGGGAAATTCTGGGGGAGCACTGGGGACACAGGTCAAAGGGAACTGGAAGGAATGGAAGGGGCTCTGTGGGGAGGAAAGTGTGGCTCGGGAGGGGAACATGCAGTTGGGCTCAGCAGAGCTGAACTCTGGGCCCCTGTGAACTGTGCACTCAAGCAACTGTGGCTGGCCGAGACTGTGGACCCTGCTAGGTGGGCTGTCCTCCTGCCTGGCCCTCTTGCTCTTGGGGTGTGTTTGTTTCCCCTGTGGTGTTTGATGGACCTTTTGGCCACAACTGCTGGTACACAGGTGGACCTGTCCCCCTAGTTTGAAGTGTTCTGCTGGGTTGAAGTCTGGATCAGGAGTCTGTGTTCTGGAAAGGTCTATGTGTAAGCCCCAGGGTGGCATTGGGCTCTTGTGCCTGGAAAGCAGAACCAATGGGCAACGTGGATGTGCCACGAAGCCAACACTGGCAAGGGAGAAGCTGGGGTCAGCTGCTGGTGGGCTCTGCACAGTGACTGGCCTGGTGGGTGTCTGGGCGTGGGTACCTCCCAGGACTGGAGTGACAGAGCCTCTCTCCTTTCCCTGGGGTAGGGTGGGACAACCCTGACCTTGAACTTCTTTGACACCTACCTAGCTGGGGGGGGGGGGCGCTCTCATGGAAGACAAACACACAGAGTCGTGGGGCTTTAAAATGGTAATCAAGTTTAATGCATCATACAGAAGGAAAAACTACATTGCCAGATTTAAGACAAACACTTTCTCTATCCTCACTATCCACTGGACGGTCCTCCTCGGTCCCAAAAAACTAACAGTTTCCAGACACGTCGGCAGCTACCCCTTCCGGGTCTAGCCTTCCACACCCTTCCATGATGGTTTTTAAAAAAAACTGAACTCAATCCATCCAAGAAGAAAAGCAAGCCTACAGAAGAGGAACCTGAAGACATTTTTGTCACCAGCCACATGCGTGAATGCATAACCGGCCTGGCATAACCAATATATAAGACGTGTGCCTCACACGGTTCACTTTGTTCATCAATAAAAGAATATAAAAATCTTGTTCAACCCAGTGTTACGTGTATTAAAATAGATCTGTATCGTACAGCACAGTTTCTCCCGGAATCGTGGAAATGACAAAGAGGGACGGGGCTGGTGGCGGGATCCCTCCCAGCCTCCCGCTCTGCACCTATGTCTGCACGCACCTGTGCGCGCCTCCTGCGCACGCGCATGCGTGCTCAATGCAATTCGGCACCGTGTGATATGCTCAGGTGGAGCCTTTCAGCTCCTGGATGCATATAGGTTGTGCTGAGTCCCTCAGGACAGGGAAGTAGGGGGACAAGATGGCTCACAGAGATGCAGGAGCCCAGTGGGGCACCTAGGAGCCTGCAGGCCCTGCTAACGAGGAGATGGGGCCCGGAGGGGAGGGGAGGGGACCTAGGATGCCCCCTCTCTCCGGACTCCCCTGGATACCTAAAGCCCCTCCCTCAGGGGAGGATGCCCATTCGAACCTTGAAGGGCACTACCAGACCCGGAGGCAGGGCAGCAAGAAGCGCTGTTCACATTACGAATCTTACAATAAAAACGCCATACAAAAATGTGAAGCTATTTTTGGCATAGTGTCTGTCACTGGCAAGAAGAGGGCAGGATGCTCAGTAGCTCTTCCAAAGGAGAACATTGAAGGCTTCCGTCCTAAGTCGAAACCCGCAAGCTACCTCCCTTGAATGACAGAAGCTCTACCTCACCTGGAACTTCATGAGGAAAATACATCGACAGCAAAGTGTCCCAGGAATCGGCGATGGGAGGAGGCAGGCGGCAGCAAGAATGCCAGGGCTCTGGGCTGGCAAGTTGGAGGCCAGGCTGGGCAGGCCATGCTACAGGCCCTGGGGAAGCTGGCCTCCAGGCTGTCCAATCAAATGGCTGCAATTCTCAACCTAATAATACTGCTGGAAAGGGGTCAGGGGCCGGAAGGGTGCAGGGAGCCCCAGGGCCCCTGGAGATGGTCAGAGGCCCACACCACAGCTACAGCGAGTTTCCTCTGCTCTCAGCAGGCTGTGCAGGCGGGAGCTGGTCATAGAAGCCAACACTGTGACAGCTGAGGATGGGGGCTGCCTGTGCCCTGGCCTGTCACACCACCACTGGCTTACAAGTGTCCTCTATGATCAGAAAGGGAACAGGACTCCACCGCTAGCTGGTTTTGGCTCTGGGATGGTCACCCTACCTCCCTTATGTCTTCCATCTCTCTGGTTTATTTTCGTCTAAAATTCATAGTTTATGAATTAAGGCCAACAGAACCCCCAGGTCTGGGGAGCAGGGTCCTAATAACTTTTCACGGTGTGACAGAGGACCCTGGGGTCAGTTGTGGCCCTGGGGGTGCTGGAGGGTAGAGCGCACACTGGTGGCTGAAGGCTTGGTCCAGGGCCCAGCCAGCAGTGGGGAGGGGCTGGTGGTTTCCATGGCGACCTGGAGCATCTGCTCGCCCTGGATCAGTCTTAGGAGGGCCCGGAGTCGGTCCAGCGATGACTGGGTGCCCCTCTGGCGGGCTAGGAGGCTTGTCTTTAGCTCTAGGCATTTCTGTCAGGGGGGAAAAGAGGTTGAAGAGTGTCTCCATCCTGGGCAGCCACCCCCACGTGCCTGCTCTCCCCCCCCCAAGCCTTTCCCCTTCACAGCAGAGACTGAAATAGGCCCAAAGCCTCACCAAAACCCAGCAGCCATGGAAATGAAACCAAACAGCAGCCAGACCTCCAGGAGACATCAGCCTTGGAATGTGGGGCCAGAAGCCTTCCTGCGCCCCCGGGGTGCACACGTCCCCATGGATGTAATGAGGAAAGTGACAGATGCACAGGGATGACCACCCTCCTCAGCACCTTATCATCGCCTCCACCGTCACTGCCACCACTATCACCACCATCACCTCCATCGTCTCTACCATCAATCACCATCATCACTCTATGGAGGATCACGTTCACTTTGCACAGTAGGAAAATGAGGTTCAGACAGGTGGAGCCTTGTCAGCACCACAGAGCTGTCAAGAGGCAAGTCCCAGATGTCCTCGAAGGCTTGATAAATATGTGTGGATTGTGTCAGATCTGCACCCTTGACCTACAGACCCGTGGGTCGAGGCTGGTAACACTATCATCTCCTGGACTCGATATGGGGATAAGGAGGCTCTGGACCTACAGGCAGCTGAGGGCAGTGCCCATCCCACGCATGCGCACCTGCACAGCCGAGGCAAGCTGCCGGTCCCGCTCCTCCAGCTGCTGGTGCTCATTCTGTAGTTCACTGCCTCTCTGCAGCAGCTTCTGCTTCTCCTCTTCTTTGACTGGGGGGGGGGACACCATGGGGACAGATGAGCACACAAAGATGGCTCCATTCCTCCTCAGAGTTCTGGCACGGAGGAGCCTGGATTCACCGGCCTCCCAAAGATCCCACATGGAGGTGGGGAGATGGCTCAGTGGTTAAAGGAGCTTGCTTGCAAAGCTTGTCAGCCCAGATTGAATTCTCCAGCACCCATGTAAAGCCAGAGGCACAAAGTGGCACAAGCGTCTGGAGTTCCTTTGCAGTGACAAGAAGCCCTGGCATGCCCATTCTCTCTCTCTTTCTCTCTCTCTCTCTCTCTCTGCTTGTAAACAAATAAAGAACTTAAAATAAATACCCACTTGCCCTGTGCATAGTGGTGCATGCTTTTAATCCCAGCAATTGGGAGGCTGAGGTAGGATCACTGTGAGAGCCACACAAAGTGAGTTCCAGGTCAGCCTTGGCTACAGAGACCCTACCTCAAAACAAACAAACAAAAATTCCACATGAACCCAGAGCCTGGATTGGGCAGGGAGAGTAGGGGCCTCTTTCCATCCCCAGGGCCACCTTACCTGTCTTGTGGGTGACATAGGAGTGTACTATGGCAAGCATTCCAGTCCAGGGCACACCCTCGTCTTTCTTTAAGGCCTAGGGAGCAGATGTCGAAATGAGAAAGCAGAACAGGCCCTGGAGCCTGCTGGGACCAGGCCCTGCTAAGTAACTCTTAAAGAGAGGTATGCTCTCTAAGACCCAGGTTCCCAACTGTGACCAGGGGACAGTGGTCACACCAGCTGGGTTCACTCACGTTGCTCAATGAAAAAGCTCTTTGGGGTCCAGAAGCTTTTCGGATGCTGCTAAGCAGCCCCATAATTCGCAGGACGAAGCCCTACTACAATAGATTGTGTCCCAAATGTCAACTGTCCTGAAGTTGTCAAAGTCCACTGAACACCCCAGTCTCTTGTCACCTCCCTCCCTGCCTCTGTGAATCCTAGGGTCACCCAGGATGCTCTCTAAAATGTGCTGGAGGGCACTCCTGCTCACACCTTCTGCTGGCACTTAGGGCAGACCCATACGCCCTTGGGCGCCGTCTTGAGGGGCGGGTCCAGGCAGCTGAGGTGGTAGGCCCCTGGGCAGGTGCCACAGGGCTGCAGGTCGGCCCCTCGCTTGCAGGCGGCACAGTGGTCATCGTGGGTGATCTCACCCTGTAAGAAAAGGGAGAGTGGGAGGAGCTCAGCCAGGCTGGGTGGGACAGCTCGAGGGAGAGGCTCCCACAGTGACAGTGGGGGAACATGCCTGCACCCCAGCAGGAGCTGTGTGCCCTGATGGGTGGGGCTCCAGGGCATTGCTAGCCATGCTGACCAGGACACCGAGCACAGGAGGAAACAGGCACGCCAGGCTCCAGCACCTGCAGATAAGGCTTCAGAAACCCTCCCACGATACCCCTCATTCAGTGCCTGGAGTCACACAGCAACCGACCAGCACCCATCCCTTGCCTTGCAGACAAGACCCTGCCAGGAGCCCAGGCACATGGGGGCAGGGCTGTCTGGGGAACGTGCCAGGTCAACTGGTACTTGTGTTCACCACCACAGGGTGACAATGCAGGTCCCAGAGAGGCTGCAAGCAGTCCTGGCATGTATGAGCACAATGGACTAGACCTGTTTGGAATTGGATAAGAACTCGAGCAAGGAATGCCAAATCCCAAAGCTAGGCGTGGGGATAAGGTCCTGTCCAGCTAATGTCACAGGAAGCAGGGAGAGGCTGTGTGGGTGGATGGTGATACAGGGATGTGGGCATGCGGGGCGGGAGCCCAGGCATTACTAAGCCCTTGGGCAACCAAGAACCAGAGAGGGCCAGGTGTGCTCAAGCTCACACAGCAAGGCCGGGTGACACAGTTCTTGCTCTGACTTTTTCCAGTGAACCTTTGTGGCTTCCGGTCCCCTACACCCTGGGATCTGGGCAGAGAACTCCTGTTTGAACTTGGCTGCTCAACTCTACATTGATGCCCAGCTCTGCCTCCTGGTTACAGAGGGCAGGGTGGAGGACTGACATCCATCCCGCCACCCACGTGTACAGATGGGACACGTACCTTCCAGCAGGGGTCCTCATTGGCTAGCACAGGGAGGAAGGGTGGAGACATTAGTGGGCATGACAGCAGATCAGAGCATGATGGGAAAAGGGTCTTGGCCTTGGTCCTGGCAAGGCTGCCCACCAGGGACAGGCTCATGTCTGAATTCATGTGGATCACGGTGCAGTGAGCTGCCTCTGGCAGGGAACCAGAATTCAAGGGATCCCCTCAGAATGACCTGTTTCTAGCTCTTTTGGCTGCAGACCCTTTGCATTTTTGGCTTTTCCTTTCAGGTTCTGGTCAGACCCATCTTCAACAAAGCCAACTGGATCAAGAACTGGCTGTCACCAACTCAGAGTGGGCAGACGGCAGCTCATGGGCCAGGAATCCCAGGAAGCAGCCAATTCCTGCTTTCAGGACCTGAGGTGGCTCTCTCTCACTAGGTAGCCCAGGCTGGCCTTGAACTTGCAAAGGTAACCTTCCTGTTCCAGCCTTTCAAGTGCTGGGATTACAGACATGAGACCACATTGGAAGTTTCCTATGGCAAAGTGACAAGTGGCCCCTGGATGCTGGTGTTCTCTTGCCAAGGGGCACAGCTGGCAGGAGGGTGGGCTCTCCTGAAAACTGGGATGGAGACCTCCCACGCTACACTGCTGTCCCTGCCTGTCAAAACTGGGCCCAGCGCCCAGAGCTTCTGGACTAGCCTAGTCTCTACAACTGCCCACAGCTGGCCCAGGAGGGAGGGGAGGGGCGGGCTCAGCTGGGAAGAAAGTGCACACTCTCTAGGCAGCATGGGCTGGGCCAGCAGTGTGGGTGCCCAGGCTCAGATGGAGGGGCAGGAGGGACTCACAGCCTTGTGGTGGTCTGAATGTAGAATGTCCCTCCTAGCCTCATGCATTTGTGATTAAGCCGTGAACTCAGTCCTCAGCTGGGAAGCTTGTGAAGCTTTGAGGTGTGTCGCTGGGGGCGTGCCAAGGGGTGCTATAGTCCAGCCCTACTTATGGCACATAGCTCAGCCTCTACTTCCTCCCTGCTGCTGTGAAGATGCGATACCCAGCCATCTGCTCCTGCCCTGCTTTCCTCTCCACGAGGAAACCTTCCCTCAAAACTGTAATTCAGAAATAAACCCTTTCCTTCTGTAAGCTGCTTCTGGTCAGGTGTTTAGTCCCAGAGACAAGAAATTAACTGCTACACCCTGCCACCTCAGCCCTCAGGTGTCGCCCCTGCCAGTGGTCTTCAGCATCAGGTGGCCGGTTGTCTACTCAGGGCACCCAGCCTACATGCAGGGTAGAGACCTGTTTGACCATGGTCTGCTGCCCACTACAACCTCAGTTTCTGTAGCTTCAGTGGTCTCCCTGAAGGAAAGTCCATACAGCTTTGAAGGCTCAGGGAGCTGCGCAAGAGCAGGTCTAGGACCTGAGCCACCATCACAGGAGAGAGGCTGTGGCAAACCCAGCCCTCCCAGGCGTAGGTCAGGGGCACAGGTGCACAGAAGCCATGGCTCTGGCTGACACTTACCTCGTGCTGTAAGGAACAGGGGGTTGTTGAGATAGCCGGAGGCCAGCCGTTTCCTCTGCAGGGACAGAAAGCACGAGCAAATTACCCCTCATGAGGAGTCCCTCCCCCACTACACAGCCTCTTCAGGACCCTCCAGGGCCATCCCCAGCCTGGGGCACTCTGGAGACCAAGAGGCATGAGCGTGGGCAATCACTAGTGACCCAGGGGCAATGGTGGGCAAGTGGGGGAGTTCACAAAGGATCAGTCCTGCCCAACCACAGCCCCTGCTCCAGAGGTGTCTCGGCTGGGAAGGGCACAGTACAGCCCATAAGTACGGTGGATCAGTAACAAAGCAACCGCTGGCCTGTCCACCTGTCCCCGATCTTCTTTCTGTTTCTAGAAGCAGGTGTAAGATGAGGATATATAGACTGGTCCCCTAAGATTCCACCACCTGGCATTTAGCCCAAAGCCTTGCAACTGTAGGGGCTGCCTGCATTCCAGAAGACTAGCAACGCCCCGGGCTTCCCCCTCCAGATCTTGGTGGTTCCAAGTTGCTTGGGCTGTGGCAGAAAGACGGCTCTAGGATTGTGAGATTGGCTCTCGAATCCTCTCAACACTGCACAGTATTCAGAGCCAGGAAGAGACCCGTGAAAGGGCTGTTCTTGGTGTGCTTGCTTCTCCGATGCTCGGAACTCATCGGGCTTTGAGCTGATGACTTGTTGGACACTGAGGGGACCCAGGGTTAAGGTGGTAGAGAGAAAGAGCTGGCCCAGGCCCTACCGACCCAGGGCCAAAAGTGGTAGAGGTTAAGAGCTGACCTGGAAGGCTGCTCCCTCCCCCGCACTGGGCACCCAAAGGTCTAACATGCTCTCAGCTTCAGCACACGGTCTCCCAGGCCCCTAACGGCTTAATATGCCTAGACCAGTCCAGACTTAAGTTTCAGTTTACTGTCTCTCTGACCGCCTTACCAGAAATCATAAGACCCAGCTCTGGGGAAGTCTGACCCGATCAGCAGGGAAAGTCCCTCATGCCAACAAGGCATCCACAGACAACCCTCCCCAGCCAATCCATACAGGTCCCGCAGCCCTCTCCAGGGGTCCCACCTCTGTCTCCAGGAGGCCGCTGTAGGCAGGGTTGGCTGTGCTCCTCCTCTTCCGCTCCTGGCGCTTGCTCTGGATTTCTAGAAAGACAGGCACAGTGGTCCCTGGGTTCCCTGCTCAGCCCAGTGCACACCAACCCCCTCCATTGGCACTACAGCCCATCTGCCCTGCATCCTGGCCCCACAGGCCAAGGTGGGTCAGAGCCTCCAGGATGGCTCACAGCCCAGCTCTGGTGGCCTTCTGGCTGAGTATCAGGTGAGAGAAAGGGTGGCAGGGACCCAATCTCAGCACAGGACTCCTTAGCTATCTCTTGGGACTCCTGGATGGCAGCAGGAGATGCCGCCAGCTCAGATGCTGGCCAGGTATAGCTTTGCGGGGCTAAGCAGCCTCCACCCTGCACACACTGAGCCTTTACCTGGCACACCCTGAGTCTCCACCCCGAGCTGCCTTCTTCCTCCCCTGTTCACTTACTTTTGCTTGCTGTCAGGGTATGGGGCAGGGGCATGTTCTGCTCTGCCTCTGTGTAGCTGTTCAGATGCCCTTTCCTCATCTGTTGACCATCTTTCTGACCCTGTTCTGTGTTGCCCATGTGCTTTCTGTGAGGCACTACCTACTCCATGGAAGAGTCCAGGGACTGAGTAAATACTGAGGGGTGTCAGGATGCAGTGAAATCACGGGGAGAGGCTTTCATAGTGAGGACCATTCACTTCCTAGGCGAGTACCTTTCCCTGGGTCCCCACAACAACCCGCCCAGTGTGAAGATGTGATGGTCATCATGCTGGACCGGACAAAAGGGATCCAGAGTGGGGAAGGCGCTTGTCCACAGTCATGCACTAAGCAGTGTGACAGGACCTGGAACTCGGCACTTCTGCCTCCACCATCCCACATGACCTTGGTAAAGACAGCTCAGGCATCACACCATCACACAGAAAGTTCCTTCCAACCCACTGCCAGAGAGAGCCAGGGCTGCACAGAGGGCCTTCCCTCTTCCCTGATCCGGTCCAAGCCCAGCTCTGCCTCAGCTACTGTCAGGGAGCTCTGGGACCCAGGGGTGGTGAATGCTGTCGCCAGGGACAAGGCTGGGAGCTGCTCATACAGTGATGTGGCCTGGACCACTGACATGACCTTGGCTGTCCCCTCACTTCCATGGGCTCACATGCTGTGTTGGACAGCTCACTGTGCCCGCCTCAAGCACCGTGCCCTTCCTGTCCCTGGCTTTTAGGAAGGAAGTGCAAACCAGCCTACCCTGTCCAGGTTTATTGGGTGTGGGCTTTCACCTCATGAAATGTCTTTAGCAGGTGCTGGGGGTGCTGTGGTGGGAAGCCCTCGGAGTTTGGAGTTGGGAGGCCTTGCTTCCAGCCTGGGCCCGATATGGACTGGCTGTGTGACTGTGGGCACGTGAATCAGCTTCTATGGCCTCAGCTTTTCCATCTGTGCACAAAGGGGCTGGTTTCCAGCTCACTGGCTCTCATGGCACCTTCACAGAGTCACACTGTCCTATCTGCTCAAACAAACTCATGTCCTCATGTCCCTGCAGCTAATATCCATGCTGGGCGTGGCTGGGCACCAGGCACGACACCTTGCACATCACAGCAGCCCACGAGGAAGGCTCATTTCATAAACAAACTGAAACCCAGAGGGGTGAAGAAACAGAAGCTTGAGTGGTTAGTGGATAGTCTCATCAGTTCCCTGTGGTGTCTCTGGAGTGGGGACAGTCCTTCCACAGGAACAAGATGGTGCTATTACACAGGGTCTATGCAGTGTGTGACAAGGAGAGTGGAAGGCCTCCCTGATGACCACACCCCTGGTACCTGGACCAGGACTCCCAGGAGGCTCTCTGCTTCGGTCTGGACTACACTCTGCCCTCTGACCATCACACCAGCCAGGCCCAGCCTCACGTGCCATCCTCACCCTTACCTTCCAGGTGTTCTGTGGTGACCAGGCCTAGAGCAACCATGAAGGCGATTTTCTGAGAAGAAAAGGGACGAAGAGACGTTAATGCGCCTTCCACTCTCAACCAATATTTGCCATGATCTACTCCATGAACCACAGGGCTGGAGCTCCTGGGGTGTCCCAACCACGGAGCTGCTGCCCTGAGAAAGTCCCTAGGAAATGCAAGGGACTCAGAAGCCCAGAGACTGTCAAAGGTAGGGGCTCCTCAGAGCTGCGAGGGGTCCTGGGTGGGCCTGCACAAGTGCACTTCTCAAACACACTTTAAAAAACGAACAGCACAAAGCTGGGTGTGGAGGTACAAACTGTGATCCCACACTCAGGAAGTGGAGGCCATATAGCAAGAGTTCAAGGTCATCCTCAGATGTATAGCAAGTTTGAGGCCAGCCTGGGCTACATGAGACTTGTCTGAAGACCTACAACACAGACCACAGCCACTGGCTGGTTCATGGTTCTCCCACTGGCCTCTCCTAACTTGGTTATTTAGCTCATTCACTAATAATACATCAAACACCCATGATATCACCTATAAACCCAAACACCAAACCCCAAAGTTAGTCAGGAAATTGCATCCTTCCACGTTCTTCCTCCCAGGAACCCCTCTCCTTGTCCTGAAATCATCTTCTCTTGAGTTTTTAAATATACTTTGAATCTGCCTCCTAGCGCAGTAAGCAGTGCGTCAGTCTCATAAATATACTTTGAATGTCTTAATGTATTCTTCTTTTGACTATATTACAACAGGACAGTGCTCAGATGAACCTGCCTCTGGCTTCATAAAGGCTCTGTTGGGGTGCTCAGGTGTTACCCCCTCTTCCAACCCTTCTCCCGGCATGTGTCCATCTCCCAAGTGCTAAGGTTATAAGCGAGCTCCACCATGGCCAGTTTGGTGGGGGGTGGGGAATTAAACCCAACGATTTCTGCATGCTGGGAGAGCACACTAAACACAAGCTACATCCTTAACCCTATTGTGTCTTTTGACCTGACTTTAGGGGTTTGCTTATTTTAGCAATTTTTCAATTAACAGAAAGCCTCAACACTAATCAGGAGAGGCCACATACCCCTCACCCACTATTAATAGGTCCACTATTGAGGACAGCACATCTGTCACAACCAAAACACCAATAAGGATGTGAAGGGTAAAGGCCATGCTTTTTTTGAACTGCTTTAGTTTTTTCCTCGCAGGCTTCCATCCACATCCCACAGGGCATTGAAGGACTCAGGATGCTCCTGTTCACTCCTCCTCCAGGTGCTTCTCCTTCCCTCTGTCCAGAACAGGAGGAGCAGGCTGCAGTTTCTTCAGCCTCCTGGTGTTCCTTCCTGTTTCTCTGCCTTACACCCCTGGCATCTCTGGGCTACATCTAGGACACCATATTCCAAAGCACTGCTCCTCTCTCTTCATGAGATCCAGGGGTTTATACGATTCCATCCAAGAGCCATGTTTTTATTCCCATCTCTCCGTGGAAGGGCAGGGATTGCAGACCTGTGCACCTGTGTCCAACTTTATGTGGGGTTTGGGCCAACAAACTCGCACCTGCCTTCCTTCACCCCTGGAGCTCTCTCCTCAGCCCACACCTATAGTCGACACTAGGGGAAATGTTGGGAGTATGAGTGGGAAAACCAGGGCAGAAGACCCTGCCCTGAGATGGTGGCCATCCTCTGCAGCTCTGTCCTGAGCTGCTCAGCTGTGGCCCACCCTGTCTCAACTCAGCTGACTGAGGCTGAGTGGTCTCTCCGCCTCCCAGCTGCGGGATGGGGTAGCCTGAGCAGGGCTAGCTCTGACAGTCACACTTCTGGCCTTTGACCATGCAGCAGGCTCACTGCAGACCGGGACGAACAGGCTGCTCATGAAGAGGACCCATCCGACCACTCAGGGTGCCTCCAGCAGCAAACATGTGCTGGGTGCTCACTATCCTGGGCCCACGATCTTCACACCTGCCTGTGAGGTTTGAGAGCAACTGTAACTTTCTTCTCAGTGTCCAGGTATTGCTCAGGTCTGCTGGCCATCCAACGTCCCTCCTGCTGTTCCTCTGGGCCATTTTAGTGCCACTACAGCAACTCTGTGTACACCAGTGGGCCACCCAGTTCCCTGAAGCCCCTCCTCCAGCGGTTCATGTATCTTTACAAAAACCCATGTCCATGGCTTGCCTGGTGGCCTGTAATTCCAGCTGTGCTGGAAGCTGAAGCAGTAGGGTCACAAGTTCAAGGTCAGCCTGGACAACTTAGGCCCTAACTCAAAATAAAAAAAAAATAATACAAAAAGAGCCAGGGATGTAGCTTGGTGGTAGAGTGTCTGCTTAGCATGCATGAGGTCCTAGGCTCAATCCCCAATACTCAATGTCCCCCAAATCCCAGAACCCTCAATGAGGTGGGTTCCTGCCTGGCTCAGCTGATGACTTGTCTAGGAGTGTCCCAGGCTGGTCACACACCCTCTTCATTCATGGGGTCTATGGACAGCAGGCCTGTACTGCCTGGCTCTTCTCGCCTTCTTCCAGAGAAACGTCAACAAGAACTGCTACGCCATGATGTGTGGTAACTTCTATTTAAGTCATTACACGTATTTATGCTAATTATGTAGTTAGATGTAATTATACTAATTGTAAAAGTACACAATAATTGTCTAAGACACACTTTGAGAGAACAGGGAGATGCTACCCAGAGAGCCTTCTCTAACGTCAAGGTTGTGGAAAAACCTCAAGGGAGAATGGACAGGTGCTGGAGAGAGCGGTTATCTGGCCAGCAGGACCTCGCCATGAACACAGCTGCCATGGGCTAGAGCTGATGGTCCCATCTGAGACCCTGAGGCTGTAACCAGAGGGGACATGGCTCACACTGCAGCCTCAAGTTCAACCAATGACTTTTTGTACATGTCAAAGGACAATAGTGAAATCACCTCTGCTCAGACACTCGACGGCTCCTCATCATTTAAGTGTCAAGGTGTTACCCTGGTGGCACAGGTCTTCTGGGATTGGCTTCTCAGGCCAGTCTCAGCCCCAGGACTTGATACATTGCTTGTATGCTCCCAGCAACCCAGCTCACCTCTGTGACACTTCCGCCCACTGTCTGCGCAGTCCCCTCTATGTGACCCCATCCCCTGCCTTGAGCCTCTGGTATATATTCCTCAGGATTCAGCCTATCATGGCCATCCTCAGCCCCTCCAGGAGGAAGCGGGAGCCTCCCTCTCCCTCAGTTCCTGTAGCTCTCAACTCCCGCTCCTCTGGTAGAGAGTCCTTCATAGCCATGCCAACCTCTGCCTCTGTGAGGATGAATGACGTCCTCGGAAGACTGGGAGCTTGGGAGCCAGGGGTCTTGGGACACCTAGTGGGAGCCGTGCTAACTGGACTCTCGTAGGATGAATGAGGAGCTGACTGTGAGGGAGGGGAGGGGGAGAGCTTCAGGGAATAGGCCACTGGGCAGAGCAGGGACGCTTGGGGCCTGAGGGTCCAAGAGCACAGCTCCAGAACAGGAGGTTCACCTGCTGCAGCTAGCTCCCCAGAGACTGACTGCCTCCCTGTGAACCCCCATAACTGCAGGTGTCCGCATGTCAGCTTAGTGTTAGAATGGTTCTCTAAAAGCTTGTCTTCCCCTTCTCCTCCAGGTAGGGTGGGGAGGGGGCATTATATGCAACTTCTAGAGAGTTTATCCAGCACCTTCAGGAAACATGCATGGCTCCTGCTGAGCTCTGGCGTTCTCTACATCTTACTCCATCTCCCTGACTCCAAGATTGGCCGTGGACAAGAAGGAGAGGCAGGGGCCATGCTGGGGCCACACGCTGCCTAGGGGGACAGTGTTCCCTCCTGGAGTCAGGGTCCTGAGAAGGGACGGAGTCCACAGCTGGGGCTCCAAGAGGTTGGATGATGCCCACTGGGGCTTGCTTGGCATCAGAACCCTCCAGCAACCCTGAGGAAGGACGCTTTACCACCCCAGCCAGAGACGATCTGTTCCTGTCATGATGTGGAACAAGGCAGTGCTAACCATGGCCACAGGCTGCTGGCACAGCTCTGAGAAGGGAGAACACAGACCAGCCCACTGGGCATGTCTTGCCCTGGCAGCTCCCACTGCACAGGGCTCTAGGCCATGGCTGGTCAGGACCCTTCCAGTGAGGTTGTCCCCACTGTGCACAGAGCCACATCCTAGGGGGAGGACTGGAGCTACCTCAGGGTTTTCCTGGCTCGAGGGTCCGTCTTCCTTCTTCTTTTTGGTGGCCTGAGATCCCTGAGATGGTTCCTCTGTGGACGGCCGGGACTCCGCTGAGCTCTCGGGCTGCGTCTGCACTTGAGGCTGAATGATGATGACCTAGAAGATGTGGGATGGGTGAGAGGAAGGCAGAGGACCCAGGGAGGGAGAGATGGGGCGGTGGAATCTGGGGCTCGTACCCAGTGCCCTTCCTGACAGTCCTTTCTTTTCTCCATAACAGCGTTTGCATGAGAGGTGGCCGGCTTTAGGAAGCAGGCAGGCCTGGGCCTTCAGGGGAGGGGCTGTCTCTTAATCCTCAATCAAATCAGTTGGGAGGACGCAAATGAGTCTTCTGCCTGAGACCATCGGGTTAGGAGACAGAGGGGCTGGGATATGCACATATGTACTCTTTTTATTTTTATTAAGGCAGGGTCTCACTCTAGCCCAGGCTGACCTGGAACTCCTCACTCTAGCCCCAGGCTGGCCTTGAACTCACGGTGATCCACTTACTTCTGTCTCCTGAGTGCTGGGACGAAAGGCACATGCCACCGGGTCCATGTGCCCTTTTTGAGTCACATTTTTAAACTCCAAATTCTCTGTGTGGAATTCTTGTTATGTTCAAGGGAAGAAAAGACATTCATAGCTCCCTAACTGAAAAAAAGGACAGCATGGCTCATGCCTATAATCTTAGCACTTGGAAGGCTGATACAGAAGGATTGCTGTGAGTTCGAAGCTAGCCTGGGCTACAAAGCAAGACAGGTTTAAAAAATAGAGGGAGAGAGAGAGAAACAGAGAGAAGAAAGAAAGGAAAATGGAAGAGAGGGAGAAGGAAGGAAGGAAGGAAGGAAGGAAGGAAGGAAGGAAGGAAGGAAGGAAGGAAGAAAAGCTGACAAAAGTCCCCTGAGGCCAGGCAGAGAGTTCAGAATACTTAGAGAGCAGAGGGAAATTGTCAAGCTTAACAATCAGGAGTTCAATAAGAAGACATCTATTTCAACCCATTAGATAAGCAGGTGTTTAAAACATCAACACGGAATGCTGGTGTGGTTGTGATGAGACAGCTACACTCATTCAACAAATATCCACCAAGCACCCCTATGTATCAGGCACCATTGGGGGGGTGTTTGCCACCCAAACATGGTCCATGATGACCCTTCAGGCTTTGAGAATCCTTCCAGTATTTTCTGGAAGGTGGCCTGCAGACAATCCCCCCAACCCCGGCCTGGGGAAGTGGAAGGACATCAGACACAAACAAGAGAGGGAGCCTCCTGCAGGAGTCTTAAAGGGAACTGAGGCCACCATGCAGCTTTATAGGTCTTGGTGGGAGACTCCAGTGGCCACAGGCAGAGGTGATGAGTTCAATCCTGACAAGAAACCAGGGATTTTCCACCCAGTGACCTGAGGCCTTGCCCACCACGACCCGGAGATCAGAAGAGATGGAGAACCAGTACCAGACTCTTAACAATTCAGCCACACATCACTAGTTAATTATTCCAATATTAATGACTAGTAATTCAGCCTCATTTCTTGTATGCCACATCCATTCACCTGGCACTCACTCAGTTGATCACTATTCATACCCATGCCCACACCGATGTTAACTCCTTCATTCTTCATTCTTGCTCTGATTCGCACCTGTAACCGTATGCTCATGCTCCTTTCTTATTCCTCGGCCAGGTGACCACTCAGCCTGAGCCTTGGCCCCTCCTGGACAACAGCTTTGTGTGCACGCATCACCCACCTTGCTGTCGGCACTGATGAGGAGGGGCTGCACTTTGATGCTGTCGCTGGCCACGGGCACGGCGGTGCTGGGGGTGATAGCGGTGGCATTGCTGGAGGAGGTGGAGATGATGGCGTAGGCCACCCCGGCACTGCTCAGGGGGGAGGTGATGGCGGTGGGCTCGGCGAGGGCCTGGGGCTGGCTGCTGGGCGTTGGCACATGGCTGACGGTGTTGTTGGCGGTGGGGAGGGCTGGGCTGGGATTCTTGATGCTGACCACAGTGGCCTTTTGGAATGTTGGGGGCTGCTTGGGTGGCCGGTCCCTACCCGGGGTGACAGGGAGGCTGTCTGGAATCAGAGTCTTTGGCCTAACCTAGGAAGAAGCAATGGAGCATGGTCAGACAGACAGAGGCAGCCCTGAGTAGACACGACAGGGTCCCCATGTTAGAGCTGAGGGGACAGTACCCCTCTAGGACTCTCCCAGAGGGCATGACCTTGACCCTGAAGCTTTGGATGTTCCATCCACCATTCCCAAGTCTGGGTGTGCACTGACCCTTTGATCTCCACAGGGCTCGGGGGAGTTGGCCTGGGTCATGGTCTCTTCTGACACATGAACCAGAGGAAGGAGACGGGAGACAGAGGGAGAGCCCTGATATACTTCTGCTCCATCACATCAAGCCCTCGCTCACAAAGCCACTCTGTGAGGGAAGCTGTGGGCACTGCCCTTTGGCAGGACCAGGCAAGCCATGGGCTCTGGCACCAAGTTCTGCCCCATGATCGGGGGAGGTGGCCCTTGAGTCTATGCACCTGCCACCCTAAGGCACTCATGCACAAGTGTGGTGGGAGAGTGGCCATAAGGTAGGCATCATGTGGTGGAGGCCAGGGCCAGCTTGCCTGGAGCCAATCCTGGTTCTAAGAAGACCTGTGTGGACTTGGAGACACTGCTGAATGTCACTGGCCTCGGGCTGGTTGTCACCAACCCCTGTGGCCTGGCATTCCCACAGCAGCAGACCCCTGACCTCGACCCCACAAGTGAGGTCACTCTAACCCAGGTGGTTCATATGAGTTCCAGAGAATGAACCTGAAAAGGGACACAGCCCCACTGTAGCCATGGGAAGGGTGTCCTGGAAATTTCAGAATGAGCAAAGGTTGGTGAGGAGAGAAGAGGCTACCTGAAAAGAATGATGAACTATTAGGTGATACTGTCACGAGGCAGTGGGACCTGAGCAGGTCTGCTAAGGCTGTGTGGTATTAGTGAAGGCTGCTTGGCCTCCCCTTGCTCTACCCTGGCGACACTGGCAGCCCCTGCAGCATTGTGACACTTGGCAGGTCGTCAGAACTCAATATGTATCATATCTGCTCTGTGAGCTCCTCAGGTCTGCCTGACCAGTCTGATGGCCTTCCTGTTTCTTGCTGCAATGCGCCCTGAGCAAAGTCAGCCTAAACGCTCCACCACATCCAGGCAATGTGGTCAGCCTGCCTCAGGTGAACCTGTTGCTCTGTCCTTGTCCAGCATTAGGACTGATCCCCAAACAGCCCCCCACCCTCTCCCTCCACACTGACTGCAGAAGCAGAGGAAAGAGTCCTTTTGCTGCTGTTTTTCAGTTATACACAGTCCCAGCTGTGTATAAGCTAGAGTTGTCCTCTGCCCCTGAGGACAGTGAGCAGCTGAACCTGTTGATGGCATTCCATGTTCTCCTGTCTCCTCTCTGCTTACCAGGGCATCAACACTGGCCAGCTAACACTGTAACACAGGCTAAACTGTGAGTAGCCAAGGGGGCTGTGCTGGGCACTGAAGGCAGCCCTCTCCCTTCATCCTCAAGCCTCACAGCTCAGGACAGGCAGATGCCACCTTTACCTCTGCCGCCTGTGGCCCCTGGGTGGGTATGGTACATACAGCAGGTGCTCACCAAGTTGAGCCAGTGATGATAAAGCTGCCTGTCAACAGTTCCCTGTCACCCCAAGGCCAACAGATGCAGCAGATGCTGGAGGAGCCTCTGGCCCAGGCCCAGGAGGATTATGGGACCAGATGCATGGTGGTCATCAGAGGGTCTGGACTGGAACCCAGGGCTTAGGTCCACACCAGTGCCACCTGCTGGGATGAAGGATTGGGCACTTCCTCCAATTCTTGTGTCTGTGAGCCACCATCAGAATACACATGATCTATATTCTATGCCAGCAGTACACATGACCGTTTCCTCTGGAGGAGTCTTGCACACTACCTGTGGCCCGGCATAAACTGATGCATGCAGTACGCATGACTGTTAACACTCCAGGAGTCCAGCCATTAAAAGAAACAAAACCAACTCTGATCATCACCCACTAAAGGATTTCATTTCTTAGTTTGAAATAACATAGTCCATGCTGTGAGACACATGGACCGCATGTAGCCTCTGATGATGGATAGAGGAGGGAAGGCACTGCCTGAGAAACACGGGAGGCAGTTCCGAAGGGCCTGGGGACAGAGATGGGGGGGGGTGACAGACAGAGGCTTACCTGAGGTAGCACTGCTGCTCCTTGCCCTGCCAACCTCTGCAAGGAGCTGACCTGAGGACCCGTGACAGGCACTGCAGTGATGGTTCCCAAAGCCTGCAAGACAGAGGGTGCCCGAAGCCGGGCAGAGCACTGAGCAGAGCTGAGCAGGGCTGAGCCGGGCAGAGCACTGAGCAAGGCTGATCTCAGGGCAGTCCAAGCCAGCCTGGGAACAGTAAATTCTACTCTTACTTTTCTTATTTTTTTTGTCACAAAAGCAATCTAAAAAACCTGAAAATTAGAGAAAGAAACAGAACAGCACTGTCCAGGAAATGACCATGCTTGATGCACTCTAGCTTCTGAAGTTTGGATCCAGCACACAGGCCTGTTTTTCCACTTTTCCGTGGGGTGTGTGAGATGTACGTAATGTCACTGAAAGTTTCATCACTCACTCCACTAGCTGTACAGTCTTCCATTTGGTAGGCCTGGTGGTTCCTCTGCCTGATGGTATTTCCCCAGCCCTACCAATTGGCATGGTGGTATTTCCTCAAGCTCATTCATCAAACTCCTATGACGGCTTCTCATGGCTCCCAAACCCAGTGAACACACTGCAGTCACCACCCCTGTGCATAAAGCCACCGCCACACTGCCAGCTCTTTCCCATCCAGACACAGGGATTAAAGGGCCGTAACAGGCCCTCTACACCAGTCTCTCTTGGGCCTCTGGATGTGCCCAACACACAGCTTGAACCCAGTGTCCTTGGTAGGACTTTCCAGTGCCTGAGGGGATGACATCCAAGGTAGCAGAGTGGACAGAGGGTGGGAGGTAAGAAGTGACACCATCTCAAAGACCCCGGGGCACACAAGCATAGGTGTGCTCTGAGGAACCCAAGGCCTGAAGTCTCCCCCTGTGAGTAGGGCCATTCCTATACCTCACAAGCATACCTGATGGCCAAGAGATCCCTCTCACTCAAAACTAGCCAAAGCAAGAATCTCTCCTATACTCAGATGTAAAAACCCCTAATAGAATGTTAGAAATCAATTCCAACAGTAATGAGAAATACAATATATCCTTAACAAGATTTATCCTAACTGCACTGTCATTTGAAAATTGGTGCAGTTCACCCTTTAAAAAAAAAGAATTCATTGACAATAGTATTAAAAAATAAAAGCAAGTATTTAGGAATGAATTTGGCAACAGATGTCAGACCAGCACCCTGAAAACTTCCAAGTGGTGTAGCAGTCAGAAGGGATAAGGCATTTACATATGGTCCCAGCATTCCATCTCTAGGAATTCTCAAATGACGTGAAGGCACGTGCCCGTGCAGTCTTGTGGATAACCTTTCCAAGCAGCTCTACTTGCTATGGCCACTCGAGTGTGCCCACAGGTTCATGGACAACAGGCTGGGCAGTGAGCACAGGACGGGAGAGTTCTCAGCAAGGAGAGGAGCACCACCGATGAGCCCTGCTGCTGAGTGAAGGCCTCTGGGTCTGGTCTCAGTGGTGCAGCACTTGCTTGCCTTGCAGGCCGGAAGCCATGAGTCCAAATACCACTGTAAGGGACGAAGGGGAGGGGCGAAGGAAGAGGGGCGAAAAAGGATCCACATGGGGACACATGCACCGAAGTGAATTTCCAGAGGGACAGCCAATCCAGTCACCCTAGACACGCAAGCTTGTGCTCAATCTGTCATGGACAAACGCAGCCTGCTGTGCGTGTCCATGGATGTGGCTGTGTACATGCGTGTGCTGCATGCCTGCAGCAGTACCAACTAAAACTGTCCAACTTCACCCACAGCTACATGACATGAACTTGGAGTGCCTGGCAGTTATCGCCTAGGTGGGTGCTGAGTAGGAGGTGCCTTTCGGCATGAAGATTCCCCTGAACTAGACCCTTGGGAAGAGACCAGACCCACAGCCCGGGTCACCAGAGATCTGCCAATTCTCGGTCAAAGCCCACAGTCCCCCACTCCTGAGCAAGGCAGGGTTGCCTTGAAGATTCTTCCCCTGCCCACCTGCACCGTCTCTGGGTGTGCTCTACTCTGCTTCAGGGCCCACACGGGAGCGCACCCTGCCTCGCCCTTATAGACTCTCTCATTAACAAGCTGGAAAGACATTTTGTCTGGCGAGGGCTGACCTTCCTGCGCTGTGTGGGAATTTATCGACACGGCAGAAACGATCATCGCAGAGGCCATTTCACCAGCCCTGGGTCATTCATAGCTGCACTTTTGTCAAGATAAATGAGCTGCTGATGACGACATTTACAACTCTGAACATTTTAATAGGGAAAAAAGGGGCATAAAAGTCAAAGATAACTTCAACTTTCCTGTGTTAGTGGAACCCCTCTGGCAGCCTGGGAAGCAGCGGAGAAGCCAACACATGTCTAGGACAAGAGGGAGGTAGGTGCTGGGCAGATTGTCTGGAGCAGAAGCCACATGGAGCTTTGGAAAAAGCTATCTTCAGTGAGCACTTCCAGTGTCTGGGCAACTCAACAGGCAGACATGCTGGCTACAACACTTCACGCTGGTGTCCCCATTGGCCACAGGAGAGTTCCTGAGGCTTGGGCTGTGAGGACTGAAGGGAGGGGTGCTGTGGGTACTTTGTCCCCAGGGTGGTGTTTGGAGAAGGGTCTTTAGGAGCTTGGTCCCAGTAGGTCATCTTTAAGTCACTGGGAGCATGCCCATGGGAGCTATGGGACCCTGTCTCTACTTGTCCAATTCTGCTTTTGCTTGCTGGACATGAGGTAAGCAGTTTGCTCTATCACGCATGCTCACATGCCTCGACACCCCTACCAGAGACCCAGAGCCACCTTTGACTAGCACCTCCGGAAGCGTGAGGTAAATAAAGCCATCCTCCCATCTCTCTCTCCTGAATCTCAGAACAGTGGCACAGAGCTGGAGAGCACCGACTCTGGTCGGGAAGCCCAGCTCCCTTCAGCAACGGCCTCCTCACTTCTAAGGGGCTGGAGTCCACACACGTGCCCCTGCCCTGAGGACAACAGATCAGTGTGCCAGCAGGCTTCCTGCTCAGGCCCGCCATCACCTCCTGAACATCCACCGAAGACCAGTCCAGGGACAGAGCTGGAGCCAGCTTACAGCCTGTACCAGGCCAGTGTGAACCTGCGGTAGGGAGCCTCTGTCCCTCCTCTGTGCCTGACATCTTTCTGACCTGCAGATGTGGTGGCCTGCCTGACCCTCACCTCCAAGACTAGCAGCATCACATCCAGCGGCCACCCCTGTTCTGCGTGCTCAGGGCTCCCCTCTCCTACTGACCCTGCTTCCTCCCAGCCCCTGGCTGATGGAAAACACCGCCTTGTCCCTAACTGTGCCTGTGCAGGGAACCTGGTGAGGTTTCTGACAGATGTCGGTGGAGGAGGAGCCCAGGTCTCTCAGGGGCCCCTCAGATGAGCAGACAACTGTGAACAAGGAGTGGGATTCTTTTACATCATCAACACAGTCCCCTTGGACCCTACTCCACTATGGAGCCAGTTACCCAGGCCACAGACCACCAGATCCATCTCTAAACCTGCGTGACTCACAGCACCACACAGGAATCCTGCTCCCTGAGACGCCAGCCCTCAGAGCTGCCCTTCCACAGGGCCCTACTGTGGGTGTGCATTGGAGTGGCCTCCTCTTGAACATGTAGAATGTTCTGGAAACAGGCAGGGGTCAGCAGCCTCGGGGATGTCTCACTCCAGCATGGCTGGAATAATGCCCATTCAGCACATATTTGTCACAATGGCCTGCCTGAGCCCATACCACACCCAGAAGGCCAGAACCTCACAGCTACTAGCGGTGACAGCAATGACTACCCCAACGACTACCTCTGTGGGTGCTGGCCATGCAAGGGCCTCCTGTCCAGCTTTCCACACAGCTCTGTCAGATTCTGAGCCCCAGCCTGGTGGCATGAAGAGCCACAGAGCAACTTGGGAGGCAGACACCATGCACTCCTGGTGCCTCAGATGAGTACCCACCTCTCCAATGAGTGGCCCTGGGGACATGCTGAGAGCTGACTAGGTTCAGTGCTCCCGGCTCCCCTTGGTGCAGGAAACAAGTGGCCAGGAGTCACAATGCATCCCTTCATGAGGGAGCTGAGAGGAGGGAGAACCCCACAGGAAATCAATAGCCGTGGCTGCAGCAGGAACCTCACCTGGGATGCTTTCTTCCAGAGCCTTCTCTTCCATGGGAAGCACAATTCGGGGCCAAAGCTGTGGAAACCCTGGCTCTTCCCTCCACAGCTCCTGTCATCTGCTCTGAGCCTCTGACAAGCTACATGTTTCTGAGATTTTCTGTGCCTCAGTTGCCAAAAGTGTAAGCCCAAACCTCAGGGCCATTCTCAGTTTGACTAGGAAGCTTTGACTGTGTGATATGAAGGGCTGCCCCCCCCCAAGTTCTGGAGAGTGGACCCACTGTGTGGATGCCCCCATCTGAGAAGAGGAAACCCAGATGAGCTCAGGTTGGGGCTCAGTCCTGCATGGCATACCAACCAACCGCCAAATGGACACATCTCACCAGAGACACACTGCCTAGAGTTGACTTTCTAACAAGATTCCGAGAGCAGGTGCTGAAGGTGGGGCAGGATGAGCCCAGTCTAAGAGTTCTGGATGCTGACCCTATGCCAGGCCAGGTAGGTCCCTGAAGGCAGTGCAAGGTGAGTCATGGGCAGAGGTGGAGCAAGGAGAGAGGGAGAGGAACGGGCAGGGATGAAAGGCAGGGCCAGTGAACCAGAGTCCCCAGTCTGGTGAGCTGCCAGAGCAGAGGCTTTGGGGTACACCGAGGCTGGAGGGACTGAGTGGAGCTCAGTCTCATCACACATCCAGTGTGGCCCATGCAATACTGCTATTCTAGGCACAGGGATGAGGTTTCTGTCCCTCTGGTCCCGCTGGGCTGTGCAACATGGTTATGACCATTGTGCTCCGAGTGAGGATGTGGGCTCTGCAGGACAGGCTGTCACTGCCCCTGAGGGCCAGGCTCTGCAGGGAAGGGTGTCATTGCCCCTGAGGGCCAGGCTCCGCAGGGAAGGGTGTCACTGCCCCCGAGGGCAGCACTACTATGCATGGGCAGGTGCTCCCTCAATCCCCACCCCCCTACAAGAAGAGTCTGAGATGTGATCCTGAGAACCCAGATCCCAGCATGTTCTATGTACCCTCAGTGACTTGCCCTGGAAGAGGGTGCCCAGCACTGGCATCTGGTCAGGACAGCTAAGGTCCTGGAACGTTCAGTGAGTGGAGCCTTCCAGGACATTTGGTACAGAACCTCCAAGTCACTGCTCTCCAACTGGTCCCTCACCATCTGGGCCTGAACCTCCCAAGATGGTCGGGACCAGGGTTGCAGCTTTCTATGGTATGTGAGGTGCCTCTCTCCTCCCTGATGGGTGGAGGCAGGAAGTAAGGGGCCCAGAGGATGACAGCCTTCTCGCCTCCCCCCTGCATCGCCCAACCACAGCACACATAGCCGAGAGCACGGAGGTTTAATTGCTTCTGGGTTGTGATTTCCCTGCATCTTTCCTGCACGGCTGAGACACGCAGCGCAGATAACCAGTGAGTGCCAACATCAGTAACTGCTGATAAATATTAATAGATCCTGAACGCCACTTCCACCGCCATGCGAAACCAGGCTGTTATTCACAGACCAAGTCCAGCGGTTGCCTTGATCCCTGTTGGAAGCGCGAGCTGTGCCACATGTTGCTGCGGCAGCTGGCTCGAGGTGGCTGGGCCTTCCTTTGTACTCTAATTTGATGTCCTCACTCCTGCTCCCCAGACTCTGAGCTTCCACCAGGCCTGACCCGACTCAGGCCACCTGGGTCTGCGTAGAGACATACTGCCCGCCTCCTCCCAGAACCTGTGCACAGCCACGCAGGACACGGTGGCAGCCAGGACCAATGTGTATGTGAGGGGGGCACCTGCCTGCATGTGAGACGGCTTAGTCATCCTAATCTCTTCATCTCTAAGGTAGGAGAGAGCTCTGTCTTCCTGTAACCAGGACCATAGGGGGAGGCAGGCCTGAGGGTCCCCCTGCACTGGCAGGAAAGTTAGTGAAGACAGCGAGCCCAGGCCCACGTGGTCTCCACTGAGCACACCCAGGCGCCTGTGCCTCATGAAGAGCCAGGACAGGCCCAGCAGTAACACTGCGCCCAGGAAAGTTGGGAACAGCACTACTGTCCTAGACAGGGGTCAGATGACCCAAAGTTCAAAACGCCCTGGCAGCCAGGTCCCCTGGAGGGTCTAGAACGCATACTCCCCCCCAACACACATCCCAGAGAACTAGGTGGATGGTGGACAGACTGGAATAAGAGATGAAGGGACCCTGGAGGATTCCTGAATCTGCTATGCTAGCCTTCAAAACACCAGGAAGAGACAAACCACTCATCGGGTGGGGAGCATGGACCAAGGTCAGTCAGGTCTCTTCCAGAGCCCTTTGCACACTGTGCAGCTGACAAGCCTAGGAGGAGCAGCGAGCAGGGAGTTGGCCCAGATTGCTCCAAGTGACAATGAGGGACACACAGGGGACATGGATGGTGGGACAGAGGCAACAGCAGCAGGGCCTGTGGGGACTGTTATGCTACAGACCCAAAGGCAGGTGGAGGAGGAGACAAATAGGCAGAGGTCCCAACAGCAAAGGCCTTGAGTGCTCAGTTATTCTGGAGGGGACAGAGCCAATGTAGGGTCGCAGCAGGCAGATCTGGGGCAGGTGTGAGGTTGCTGGACCCGAGGCTGATTGACAGCAGAGCCTCCAGGCAGGCAGGGCAGGGTGTAAGAATGACACACCACGGTGCAGAGACCTGTCTGGACCTCTGTGTCCTCTCCTGCTGAGCCTAGTTTGGGGGTGACCCGGATACAAGCCAGTTGCCATGGTGTGAGCTGTCTCTGGGCCTCTTGGCGAAACGTCACAGTAGGTTTTTAAAGCAAGAGCCCTTTCCAGAAAGCAAGCTCTTGGAGTCCCAGGAAGGGTGTCATTTTCCACAGATCTGATCACTTCAAACTGTCCCCTCACCTCCACCACCATGGAGAGAGCTGAAGTACAATGACACCGGGCTACTGTGACCCAGCTGTCTGTGCAGGTGGCCTGTGGTCTTGGTGACCCTGACTGGAGACTGAGCCAGCTGGGACAAAGTGGCTGAGGTCACTCAGCAAATTGCAGAGCCCCTTGCGGGGGAGCAGTTCTTAACCTGCACGGAACACAAGCGAACGCTCTGTGCTGACATTTAATGCAGACTTCGGCAGTCCTCGGGTCTTGGAGGAGCTCAATTAACGTGAAAGGATGTAATTTTATGCCGCTTGGTGCCAGCGCACACTCTGAACGGCACTGCAGACTAAAGATCAGAGTTGGGAGGGGGAGGGTGGGCCAAACACTGGCCACGGGGTCCTGACAACCACAGCGATGTGCTCTGCTGTCTGAAGCAGTCCTAGGGAAGATGCAAGACCTACCTTTGAGGGTCTTGTGGAGTCTCACGGGTCACTGGAATATTCTATGACTAAGTGGCCACTTAGACCGAGAGGTGACATTTGTCAAAAGTCAATCTGACGGTGGCCCTTTCTTTGAGAGCAGGTGTTGAGGAACTTGCTTTGTCACACTCCATGCCCCAATGCTCCAGGCTCAACAGCCTGCAGTGACTGAAGACTCCCTGGAACCTTCTGGAAGGTTGGGAGGCTCTAGCCAATCCTTGGTTTCTGCTGACAACATCTGGCTGTATACTTTCAATGAACAGATCGCTATAGGATTGCACTCCCTCTCATGAGACCCCCGGCAGGGGCTGCACTGCCCGTCCACGTGGGCTTTCTGAGCCTAGAACTGTGTGCACACGGCGTGCGCAACTGCAGCTGTTGGCCCTTAGTGGCACCCAAGGGATACACTATGGGCTGACCGAGCACTTGGTCTGCTTGTAGCCGGGACATGAAGCAGTTCCTGATAAACATCAACAGGAACCCAGCACAGGAAGCTATAGGGTCTGTTTCCAGGGGACAGCAGCACCCTCCCTCCTCAGTGTGCTAAGCCTTACACCCTGGCCGACCTGTTGCCCTCAGGGCACCCACGAGGTTATGACAACTATGGGTGCAGATGCTTAGAAGGGTCCCCTGCAAGGTGCAGGGGAGAGGACCCCCAGTGACTGCACAGACAGGCCCACAGGGGAAAGATGGCAAAACAGTAACAAACGGACTTCCGGCCCAGCATGGCAGTGCACACCTGCGATCCTGGCTGCTTAGGAGGCTGAAGTGAGAGTGGGGAAGGATGGAGAGCTCAGAGCCAGACCACACAACAGAGCTGTGCATGGTGAACTCCCCAAGGCCAATGACGCTGTCCTCGGGGGCCTGGCATTCTGTTGTCTGCATGGGGCACTGTTGTCTCCAAAAAGTCAGCAGTTCTAGCTAGAAATGGGTTGAAAATGGACTTTATGTCCGAAGTACCTATACTGACAAGGGAGAAGAAACTTGGTTCAGTGAACCTAGCAGATTAACCTCAGGAAAGCCCCCAACTCCAGCCATCTTCCCTCCTGGGCAAGTGGGCGACTCTCTTCCTGAGAGCTAGGAGACAGGGCTGCAGGTCCCCCGAAGCCTGCAGGGTCTGGGGTGGGGGAGCTGTAGCTAGCCTGGTTCTGAAGGCCAGAAGGCAGCTGGCTGTGGAGGTCCAGCCAGGGGCTGCTCTGCTGTTCTTGGCTTGTGACCCTCACATTGTCCTGGCAGCCCCCTGACTTCCTACCCAGGGTCCTCTCCCACCTGGATGGCCCACCTCCTAGCACCTGTCACTGGTGAACACTTGAGAGGGTGCCTGTGCTCCAGGCGTTAAGACACACGAAATCACAAAGGCAGCATAAAAAAAAGCAAAAATTTCATTACTATTTTAAAACATTAATTACATGTTGAAATGATAGTATTTTGGACTCGCTGGGTTACATAAACTATATTATTAAAGTCAATTTCCCTGTTTCCTTTTATTTCTCTTACTGATGAGGCAGGACACGAGGGGTTTTCCGAGGTGATGGGAATATATCACATCCGGAGGGGGGTGTGAATTACCTGGATGTCTGCCACAGTCAAAACTCATCAAATGGTGCAATTAAGATCTGTGAATATCAATGTATGTAAATTATATATCAAAGAAGAAACTACATATCAAAAAAGGCACGAGCTACAGTTCCCTCTTGGAAAGGCAGGGGCTCTGGGGAACTGGAGACGTTCCTTCAGGACATCCCTTATTCCTTCTCCTTGTGGGCAGCTCTTAGGCACTGGAGTAGACTGGTCATTCCTGCTTAGGAGTCAGGGACTAAAGATGCTGTTTTCTGGGGGAATCAGTAGGGATGGGGAAGATTTCTGGGCGGCACAGGATAAAGCACTAGTGTCTACAAGCACTTTTAGGCAAATGAATTCATCCCAGCCTCACTGACTTCCAACACAGCCTTAAGAACAGTGTTTTAGATTCTCCTTAAAAGTATGAGAAACTGGGGTTAGGGGGATGGCTTGGTGGATGAACTGTTTGCTGTGTGCGTACCAGAAGTTCAGGTACCCAGAACCCACATGAAAAGTCAGATGTGAGCCAGGTGTGGTGGCACACGCCTTTAATCCAGGCAAAGATAGAAGTGCCGTGAATTTGAGGCCACCCTGAGACCACATAATGAACGCCAGGGCTAGAACGAGATCCTATCTCGGAAAAAAAAAAGTCAGATGTGGGCTGGAGAGATGGCTCAGCCGTTAAGTGCACTTCCTGTGCAAGCATTAGGGTCTGAGACTACACAAGTTCGAGTCCCGGTAGCCACATAAACAGCTGGGCATGGCCATGTGTGCCTGCAGGGGCAAACGGACCTGGGAATCACTGGGGCTCACAAAACAGTAAGCTCGGGGATCATTAACAAGAACTAGCAGAAGAGTGATGGAGTAAGACTTTGACACAATGCTGGGGTGACCACAGGCAAGTGCACCACACTGCAGACAAGATCACGGGTGTCTCAAGGAGACGCGCAAACAAACACCACACCACACACAAAAAGAAAGTCAGACACAGTAGCAAGCATCTGCAATTCCGGCCTCCTACAGTGAGCTGGGAGGCAGAGACAGGAGAATCCCAGAAGGACAGACAGCTTGGCACATGCAAAGATGAACAAGAGACCCTGCCTCCAACCAGGTGGAAGATGAGGGCATCACCCAAAAGTGTTCGATGACCTCCATGTGCACATATGGCACACGTGCACCCGTACTCACACATGTACACACTCGCATGAACACACATGAATACACATGAACACACACGTGCACCCACACTCACACATGCATCCACACACACATGCATCACACTCACACATGAACACATATGAACATGCACACACACATGAACACACACAATGCACCCAACAAGTTCCAGAAACGACAAAGAAGAGCCAGTGAGGACTAGGAAATATGAAGGACTTCAAAATCCCCCTCAGGCCTTAGTCAGAAGGTGAGGTGAAGTGTTGCAGGCACCCCCACAGTGCAAACCAGCCCTCCTTCCCAGGATCACTTTGGAAACTCCAGTAGGAACCTCGGGCACAGCTGGGGACAAGGCCACTCCTGAGATGGGCCAGGGCCCAGCAGGTACTGGAGGGGCTGGGCCCTGACACCATGTGGGGAGACCCCCTTACTCCAAGGTGTGGTGGAAGAGAAGAGTAAGCAATCTGAGTCACACACCACAGGACCACTCTGAAGAGCTGAGTGACCTGGCTGAGACCGAGTCCTCCTCAGTCAGGGCGCAAGGCTGCTGTGGCGCTTGACAAGAAGTGCCATCCATCAACTGAAGGCACGTTCCCCTCCTCCCTTTCCATCTAGGAAGCCAATAGATGATCAAACAGTTGTGATAATCCTTGGTTCTAAGAAGGGATTTGGAAGAGATACTGTGGGACCCAGAGAGACAGGTGAAATCATAAAGATACAAAACAAAGTCCCGATCTCAACGTGCTCCCAACCCAGGGTCAGGGGTGGGAACCTGGGCAAGCCCTGCCACCCAAGCCATAGTCACCCTGTCTGAAAAGAGAGTCGCAGGTGAGGATGCAGAAGTGCTTCTCAAAACCTCACCAGGGAATGGGCACCAAGGGCCTGAGGCAGTGACCTAGTCCACACCTCCTCCTGGCCAGAGACCCCGGTCAGCAGCTGGCCTGTGTCAGCCTGGTTTGACCCTCTGGCCACCTGAATTCCTTCCACCTTCCAAACATGAACTGTGACCTTCCATCACCATGGTCAGTGTTTCTCGTGTGCCCCACCACCTGGGGACTCCTGATCTGGTGTGTGTCCTCAGGGAAGCAAGCTGGGGTTGTGAGTGTGGGAAGAGCAGGGCCTGCCTGACAACAGAGGGGTGTTTTAACTTCAGATTGGGGGCCTCAGATTATCAGTGGCAACTGCAAGGAAGGGGTACATTCTGGGGTGGAGGGAGGAGGCCAGGGGCCGCTCACACATCTTAATGGGCCACTTGGAAGCTGGAGGAGAAAAGAGGGAAGGACAAAAAGGCTGATGAAAGTCACCAGGGACCTTGGTCTCCCTGCCTGTAGGGGAGGAGGCTGACTGAAGTGGAAGGGCCCAGCTACAGGAACAGTCTAGGGCCCAGGTCCATCACTGGCCTGAGGACAGATGGACAAGATTTGGGGCCTAACAGCAGCTCTTGAGCTACTGTGGCAGGAGTGGGCAGGAAAGACACAGGGGAGGTGCCAACCTAGCCCATGAAGGCATGGAAATCAAGGGGAGGAGTAGGAGCTCATTATCATTTTATGGAATTTAATTTTCATCTGTATTAATAGGCCAACTTCTAAACATGGTAATGTGTTTGTTTTTAAACACTAACAGGTAGGCCCCTGAGCGATAATGACAATGTCCCTGCCATGGGCCACACTAACCTTTCGGGAATCCTAAGTGGGCTCACTTCACTGCTCCTTTTACACTTGGCGAAATATATGGGAGACAGATTGGGTGATGTCCAAAGCCACCCAACCACAAGCTGGGGAAAAGCACAGGAAAGCACCAGAGGTCCCTTAGCGCTGGGGCTGTCACCTTGCCTCCTTGAGAAACTTGTGTCCTCAGCCAACAAGGCTCCCTGTGAGCTGCACAGCCCTGAGAAGTGTGGGTCACTCTCTGGTGGCTCTGGACAGCTGTGCCTTTTCCATGCTGATGTTAGGGGCAGTATGAACAGGAAGGAGGGTCAGGAGGAGTAGGAGAGACAGGCTGGTGACTCTTCTCTTGCTCCTACACTGAGGAAAGGAGCTCAGTGTCCCGTGTGCCCTGTCCTACAGACCCTGGGCTCTGGCTTGAATTCTCAAGTGCGTAGAGCAGCAAGCAGGTAGGAGGGGAGCAGACAGACCTAGAGACCGTAGCTCCTGAGCAGAGGCTTAGAGCCCGCAGTGCAGTGAATGCCTGAGGTGAGAAAGCAGTGTGGGGTGAGAAGGAACCAGATGCCAGGCTCTGGAAGTGCTATTGTGCTACAGGACCCCATGAGGGCAAAGTTAGGGGCTCACCTAGGATACCAGCCCAATGTGATCTTCCCTAAGGGCACCTAGTCAGGCTGGTAGGATATGGTGGGTGTGCTATGGTGGGCAGGAAAATGTCTCCCACTTGGGATGACATAAGATCCTAGCATACATGCAGACTAAGAACCTGGAGAGCATTTCCATACGGCCTTCCTGTGCCCACCTGAATTTCCAGTCCTGTCCTGGTACAAATGAGGTCAGTCTCTCAGGTCACCTCCTTATTAAATATGATGGTGAACCCTGGGCATGGACACACAGGCTGGTCATCCCAGGTACTTGGGAGGCTGAGGCAAGAAGACTTGCCTCAAAATTAAGAGAAAAAAATTAAAGAGTTGGGGCTACAGCTCAGTGGTTGAGTTCTTGTCTGGTAAACACAAGTCCTTAGGTTCGATCCTCTGGCATAGGATTAACAGGAGCTGCAGAAACACTGGCTTTCTGTTCACACACAGGAAACAGGGGTGGCTCTGTTGGGGTGGCACCCACACACCTGGACCGGAAGCAGCAGCTCGTGAAGGGTGATTCCCCAGGTTGTTTTGTTTCAAGCAGAGGCTGTGATGGTTAATATTGTCTAGGTATCTAGAATTATTGAGGAGACGACATGTCTGTGAGCATTTCTAGACTATGTTGACCGAGGGGAAAGGACTCATCTTAACTGTGGAAACCCCCTTCTGTGGGCTGGGGTCCTAGAGCCATTGAGCCTGACTTTTCATCACTGTGTTTCCTGAAGTAGATGCCCTGTGACCAGCTGCCTCACTTTACCACAGAGGGCTGACCCCTCAAACTGTGAGCCCAAACAAACCTTTCCTTAAACTGCTTCTCATCAGGTCTTTTGTCACAGCAACAAGAGAAGTAACCAATGCAAGTGCCATGTTGGTACTCCTGACTGGGAGTCCTGTGAGTGGGTGCCACTCACTCTGTCTTACACAAACCAGCCAATCACAGGCTCCCAGGGCCTCGCTGGTGTTCACACTTCACACTCTCCCACACTCCCTTTCACTAGATTTTCCTGCTATAACTTACTAATTAGTCTCTCTGCCTGGCCCAGCCCCAGAGTGGCTCTGTACAGACACACACACATCTCTTGTCTGTCCTTGTGGGGGTGAAGGAGAGGAAGAAGGGGCTTCCTCCCCAGAGGAGGCCCTAGCCCAGGCCATGCGGCCTCCAGCTCTAGCTCTGTCTTGATTTGAAAGAAAGGATCTGATGGTTCATGGAACCAAGTGTACCCCGAGGTCCCAGGACTGTGCCAGCAAGGGGCCAGAGAAGGAGAGGAAAGCATTCCCCGTCCAGGGGGATAGAGAGGAAAATGCTGAAGGATGTTGGGCAATACAGGGCTATAAAGGCACATCTTAGAATCAGTGTTCCAGGGAGGAGCACCTGTGGGAGGAAAGCCACACACTCAGTGGGTCTGTTCCGACGACACCATCCAAAGCCTTTCTTTCTCAAGACACTCGGCAGGCACAGGCGCTGTTCTGTTCTGAGTCGACCTGGTAAGAACTTCTGCAAGCACCCATGCTCACCAGGACCTTACTGCCCTCCTCCTCTGGACCAGGCAGGAGGCTTGGTGCCTCTCTTGAGCCCTCTGTGCCTGGACACGGCTTCTGCACACGCCATGCCCTTGGCTCCAAGAGCCCGCTGGGTTCCTCTCCCCTTTGTAGGACCCAATGCCACGTCCAGTGAACAGCCACGGTGGAGGAAGGCACACCAGAGCACTTTAGGCTGCAGCCCTCCCCAGTGGTTTCTGCAGCAGGAGGCACTTCTAGGCTTGGCTCAGTTTCACCTTCCTTTACTCCACCCTCTTCTTCCTGAGGAGCCCAGGTCTACGGACCCAGAAGTAATTACAACACACACCATCCTTTAAGTGACAGCAGCCATCCAAACACCAGGCTTGGTCGGGTTTCCCAAACCCCATCCCAGGGGCAGAGCCTCTACTACACTTCATGTCCAGGGCTTTAGAAGGGGATCCATCATGCAGGGGCTTCCTGGAGGATGGTGGGCCCCAAAGCCAGGCTTTGAGGACCAGGCAGACCTTGACAGGTGGTGTGGGGTACATCCCCCCACTCTCTCTCCCATCTCTGTGTTTATACACCAGAGTCTTCAGCCCCCAGGCCTTGGGACTCTGATCATATCTCCAGCTTCCTAAGTTTCCTGCTCACAGACCACCTGTCCTGGGATTTCTTGACGTTTGTAACTACCTACCTAACTAACTAACTAACTAACTAACTAACTAACTAACTAACTAATGCCCAGGACAAATCCCCTTCCATTCTGACCAATAGTTCTTACATGTGTGTTCTTACATGCTCTCGGGGGTGTTGAGCCTGCCAAGGTCAATGCTCAACGAGTGTGTGTCAGCATGACAGGTGTGTGTGTGGGAGCAGTGAGGGAGGCCAACTCCTGTGCTTACTTAGTAAATATGTAATATACCTGTGATGATTTGAATGTAAAATGCCGCCCCCCCCATAGATTTATATGTTTGAATACTTACTCCTCAGCTGCTGGCACTGTTTTGGGAGACTGTGGAAACTTGAGGGGGTGGAGCCTCTCCAGCTTGCTCTGGCTACTTCCTTCCTGTTGATGTGATGCGGCTTTGCTGTTCCTGCCATGCTTTCCCCGCCATGATGAGGCTTCCCCTTGCAACTGAAAGCTGAAAATAAGCCCTTTCCTTGCATAAGCCACTCTGGGTGGGTATTTTGTCCCAGCAGTGAGAAAGTAACTAATTTAGGGACCCTTCCCAGGCTCGGCAGTGCCCGTGTGAACAAGGACACAATCACCACAGCCCTTGTCACTCATGTCTCCCCATCATGACAGAGCAGACAGACAAAGGTGTGGGTGCTGCTGGTATATCCAGACTAAAAAGGTTCTGGTGGGCTGGCCTGGGGTGGGGAACAGGCTCTGCATAGCAAACCAAGAAGAGTCCCTGGTGATCCTGAACCTTCTTACCCAACAACTGGGCCTTTTCCTCATTACTCATCCCTTAACGGGATGATGGTCAGGATTCAATAGTAACTCATCTTCAACTGCATTATAACCTGAAAGATGCTCCAAATTAAATCAAAAAGTCAATGACACTGTCAATATTTAATCTACTCATTGCAGGTGGCAATTTACCCTCGTGACAGTGCAGCCTAATGACAGGAAGATGGGGGTTTACTAGTCATGGGACTGCAGAAGGGGGGCTTCCTTAACAAGGTGGCTGAGCCTGTGGCGGGTGCAGACATCCCAAGATACATGCATAGTTCTGATGCCAGCTTGTCCTTAACTGAGGTCATGGGAAGTCCCAAAGGAGGACTCAGGAGCACAAAGGCAGGGGTTTCCATTTTGGGAACTCACTTTGGAAACAAGAAGTTTTAAAAGAATTAGGAAAGAAGGGTCCCACCTGGTGAGTAAGGGGTTCCCTTCCCTGACCTCTGACCTCCCTCATGGGGTCATTGGAGTTCAGACAGGGTGCTCCTGGGCCCTCTAGGACACTCAACAGTTACTAAAACTCTCCATCCCAGTGAATCTCATGTTTGCTGACTTGTGACCTGAAAAGAACTGACAGGTGCAGACACGGCACAGACGTCAGTCAAGCAAGGCTTTGTTTGTAGAAAGCAAAGCAGAAAACTCTCAGCCTGGGAGGGATCCCCAAGTGAGTGACCATTTGGTGATGTAAAATATAAGAGATATGTGCTGTCTTTTCTGTCAGAGATTTAAGAAGACAGAGAAACTCAATTCTATAAGAACACCATTCTGAAATAGCAGACTTTGAGACTGAAACAGTCAGCAGTCCTTGAGACCAGAAGAGTCAACAACCATTGAAACCAAAGCTTTATTTTCTTTTCTTTTTAAAGATTTTATTTATTTGTAAACAGAGAGATGCAGACACAGAGAATGAGAGAGACAGCTCCCCAGGGAAAGCCAGACAGGCATCCATTTGCAGAAGCAAGAGACCCTGGTGTGCCAATACACATAAATAAACAGAAAGGTACCTTTTAAAAGAAAGGCAAAGTTAAACAAATGTCCTGAATTTGTTTCTGGCCTGGAAAATCTGCAAACAGAACCGGGTTGCAAGTCAGCAGGCCTGGGCACTCTGGTGCATGTTGCCCATGGCTTCTGCTTCCCGGGCTGCTGTGGAGATGGCAGGTCCTAATTCCTTCATAACTGGCTGTACATTCCCTTTTCCCAAGTGCTGATCTTCCAAAGTTCTGTATTTTGGAGCAGCAAGGTGATAGTGTTCAGCTGTCTCTTGTGGAGATTGCCACGCTCCTTTGATGAAGTTCCGACAGCCTCCCTGTCTCATCTAAGCTGCTTGGAGACACAGGCCTTCCCATTTTCTCAACTTCTTATGGCATCCACGCTACTTACCCTACTCTGTCAGAGCTCTCCTCAGCCCTCCAGCCTTGCTGCTGATCGGTTACTCCCCATCGTGCATCCGCTTTCCCGAGGCTCTTGCTGGCTCTGTGGCTATCCCCTCGTACCTGCTGATTTCCTGGGACCCAAGTGCTGCCTGTTCCCTTGGAGGGCCACAGACTTTGTAAGCCATCCTGTGCCCCCTCCTCGTCATCTAGCTCTGTCTGTTCTCTTCCTGGAAGTTCCCCACGAATGTCCCTTGATGCCTAGCAACTTGCTCCCATCTCTGGACAAGGCACACCAGTCTTCTGGATAGCCAACATCTTCTGCAACATGGTGACATCCTGTGCTGATCGTCTTGTGTACCTGCCACCAAGACACCTGGGCCACTGGCCAGCACCTGGTAGTCCCTGGCTGACACTCAGGCTGGTCTGTTTCCATTCCTTCTATACTGAAAAGCCAGTGAGGGAAAGATAGAGAGACCCTGGGGAGCTTAAGGGTGAGCCAGGCCCAGTAACAGCATCCGCATCAGTGAGAGGAAACCTTGCTGGTCTCCAGGGAAGAGCTCAACTGAAGAGTGAGCAGGAGGGCAGACTCCATAAGGGAAGAACATGAAGAGGAGAGGGGTGTCCAGGGAGATGCAAGCCCCTGGCCTAACTGAAGCCACGGGAGGTGGAGGGCAAGTTGGAGGCCAGCTAAGAGAAGCCTCTAGAAGGCCCTGGGCACAGGCACCCTTTTCCGCTGATGCCAGCATCATGTTTTTCTAGGTCTGCAAACCCCACTCTCACTGAAACCGGAGTATTCACCCAGTGCACTTGCACAGACCTGAGGTATAGTAGCTGCTAAATAAACCTTCACCTGACACAAATAAACCAACCATCCCATGAAGTCCCTGGGTCCCAAGCCCACCATGAGCCATTTCCAGCCCACTTTTCATTGCCTGGCTGTTTCCAGTAGCTCCAACCCTACAGAGATGCCCCCTTCCTTCCACAGCTACCCAAGTTCAGGGTCAGGTATGAGCTTCAAAGCAGAGGCTGTGGATGTGGCATAGTGGATAAAGTACTTGCCATGCAACTCTAAGTACCTGAGTTCAGATCCCAAGACCCTGCTAAAAAGTCGGAAGCTGTGCAAGACTTCTGTAATCCAAAGTGGAGACAGAAGAATTTCCCAGAAGCTTGTGAATGGAGCTAGGGATGAGAACCCCTGCCTCAAAATGAGGGGGAAGGCAAGCACTGACTGGAGAGTTATCCTCCAACTTCCACACGATCATTGTGTGTGTACCTACACACACACACACACACACACACACACACACACACACACACACACACTGTTTAGAGACAGCATTGTCAATGAAAGATTTTTAAAAGAAGGCATGAAAGTACTCTCCCTTCCTCTCTTCCCTTTCTTTCTCCTTCCTGCCTTAAACATGAAAGTCTCTGGAGGGCCCTCCCTGCAGGCCCACAGCATCTCATGGGCACACCTGCCCAAGGGGCCCTCTTGTCACCAAAGTATCTCCCTGATCTTAAGACCTTGGGCCCCTGGTTGCCTGAAGCTGCTGCTTCTTTACCCCAGTGAGCAGCACAGCTCCGGGGAGAAAGGAAAGAACAGATGTAAGGGACTCTGCCAACAGCAGGGCAGTGACCCCACCCTGACTTCAGGTCCCATCCTGACTGTGGTAGTTTGAATGAATGTCCCCCACAGACTCAGGTGTTTTATTAAAGCTTGTAACTTGGATCTCCAGCCACCTGGCTGAAGAGGGGTACCACTGGGGACAGACCCTGGGGTCCCTCCCTGGGCATATTTAGAGGCAGATGATTTCCAGCCCAAAGATATGGAGAGAGGTTTGAGCTCTGCCTGGGTTCCTGCTGTTTGATGCCAGTTTTGTTTTTGTTACTTTTTGGGTTTTGCTGGCTGTTTGGTTGTTTCTCTCTGCTTAGAACTTCTCCCTGGATCTGTAAGCTTGAAAGAAACCCCTTCCTCCCATAAACTGTTTCTGTGTGAAGCTGACTACCACACTGACCAAAGGCCTCACACTAACTCTTGCCCCTCCCTTCCTGATGGTAGCCTCATGCTGTGAGTAGCCAATGCATGAACAGGCCCAGGCCAGAGCTAAGGCAGGGGATATTTACAAAGAGAAAAGCCTCTGCTTAATAAGGCTTCCCTCTCCATGGGGAACCCGAAGGACTAGGCCCAGGGGCCATCTTTTAAACACAAATTTCACAATCACGTGTAACCTGCCTCCATCTCAAACCACGTTATAAGGGACAAGAACCCTGCTCATCAGAGAGCTGACTCCAGGGCCGAAGGGCTGCCTGCAGAGATGTGTGTCAGGAGGGTCTGACCCAATAATTTGAGGTCAAAGAGAAGGGGCTTCATGCGGCTGTTGAGTGTGTATGCCTGTGTGCACATACAATAGTAATGTCAGACGAATGTAAAGGCTGCATATGGTCATTACCTTTACTCTTTGGGAGTGTCTATGCTGAGGTAGAACCCCTGACATAGCACATGCTAGGCAAATGCTCCAGCACTGAGCTCTACCCCCAGCTGAGGGTGGGGCAGGGTAGGAGAGAAAGAGGGGGTGTGGACTCTGCTGCAGAGGCACTGTGTGTGTTCAGACTCACAATCACTGAGTGCTCCCCAAGTGGAGACACCTAGTCTTGGGGGATCCCAGGCAGCAGGAAACTAATGAGAGATAAAGGCTTGGCTTTGAAATTCAAATTCCTCTGCCTCCCTGCTCAGCTTCTTATTGACACCGTGATCCAGATTGTTTTCCCAGGCCCTTCACTTTGATGCTCAAATGAAGATATGAAGGGTGATTAGGAGCTCGGTTTGACTGTGGGAAGACTGGTAATGAGCTCTGATCTGGGCGTCCTGGCCTGGGAGCGTTCCATCAGGTGAGGAAAGAACTCTGAAAAGCCAGAGGTCTGAAACCTAGTATGGGTCTCCCAAGTGCACCAAGAAAACAGTGTTATCCACGTACATGGATTAATTTGGTGAGCTGAAGGGCGCCAAGCACTGCACAGAGCACTGAGAAGACCCCACTCAGTCAGCAAATGCTGAGGGAGACACCTCCTGCCAGCCTGTCATGTTGGCGCTGACTTCCCAGGAAAGTTCAATCCCTCTCCGGTCCTTCGAAAGCAAAGAAAACAGCATCTATGTGTGAAGGATTAGGAGAAAGACCCTCCCCCACAGGTAGACAGGGTGTGGCCTCTGACAGTGACCTCGTGTCACATTGCCAAAAACTCCTCCCTGGCTGGGACTTGCCACTCCCCCCCCCCAGCAAAACTTGTTCCTAGAAAAAAGATGGCCTTGGTGCATAAAACGAGTTTCTGGAAGATTCTCTCTTCTCAAAGACCTGAGGATGTCAATGGGCAGGGTAGAAAGCCTGAATACAGAGGAGGAGATGGGGGCCAGACTGAGTCATACCCTTCCCCCCCCTCTCTGATCTCACCACTGGTGGGGGAAGGAGGGAAGGTTTTTCTCTTTAATATGTGTGTTATTGTTTCACTTTTTGGTGATTCTGTGCACTTTTGATGACTTCCCTGTGAACCTCACAGACCACGTGGTGGTTAGGCTGTTCCCCTCTCCCATTCCCAAATCCTCCCACCTGCCTCCAGTCTGAAATATATGTGTGATAAGAAAATACTCTCTATCTAAGCTGTCCAATTCTTTGGCACACTGAGATACAAGCTCTGAGGAAGGTACAATGGGTGAAGCCTCAGGTGTTCACCCCTGGTAACCTGTCCCTGGTACATATATATGTCTGTCTGTCCCCTACAGACCACTTGGACCCTACTCAGACTTGGTACCTAAGGCAGGGAAGGCGAAGCAGGTGAGAAGCAGGAGGGAGGAGATCAGAGGCAGGTGCGTAATGTCTCTTCACCAGGCTGGCTGCCCTCCGCTGGAGAAACAACCAGTGAATTATCACTGCAACAAGCCCCCACTCCAGGCCAAGGACTATGAGCTTGTCGTCAGTTAGTGCCAGCATTATGACTAGTTCTCATTGCTGCATCTGGGCACCTGACTCTAATGAACTGTTCCTGGGAACTGCATTCTTTCAAGTGACACCTGAGGGTAAAAAAGCAAGGCCTCATGGTCTCCCCTCACCCATGGCCTTCAGTGAAGCAAAGTGACCCTCCATTCATTGTAGATGTCTGGAGTTTAGGAGAGACAATGTCTCAAGACCCCTGACTCAGGCTGACCCAACTCCCTTGGAAACACTATGAGCCATGGGCTGGGGCACAGGTGGGAGTGTGACACAAGACTGCACAAGCATGCCCTGATGTGACACGCCTTCACACAGACATGCCCATGTGCTGGCATCATGCTGAAATAGGTTTCCACACATACAAATGGGTCCTGCTTTAAAGTTAGACAGGTGCAACCCAGAGCTGGTTACTTCCTGACCAGTGCTCGGGGATGGGACTGATGCATGTACAAATCAAGAGCAAGCGGGGGAGAGAGGAAGCCGGCCTTCCAGACGGCAGGCATCTCCCTCCAATGCTGGCTTTGCAGCTCAAACCAGAGCGAGTGAAAGTGATTAAGATTTAATAAGCCGGGTGGTGGGTGGTGATATAGAGCATTCTTTCTCCATTATTGAAAGTTTCGATAATATAACATTGCTCCATACCAATCCCCGAACAAGTAAATCAAAATGAAATGTGAATTAACAAATGAGCATTGTCAGACTTAAAGCGGAGAGAATCCTGTCCATCTTTGTCTTTCCCAGCACCAAGCCACAGTCTGGCCCCCATCTCCTCCTCTTTATTCACACTCCTGCCCTACCCACTGACATCCTCAGGTCTTGGAGAAGAGAGAATCTTCCAGAAACACGTTTTATACACCCAGGCTATCTTTTCTCTAGGAACAAGCCTTAAGAAAGAGCATGCCTGGGGCTCCCCACCTCCTCTCATTCTCTGAGGAAGACAGGAGGAAACCCAGGCTTATCCTGGCCCCTAGCTGCAAGGAAGAAAGGAGCTGTCCGAGGTGCTGACCCAGCGGGTGTCCCGGGAGCCAGAGGTCTTTGTCCATGGTGCTGAACCAGCGGGTCCAGCCTCCAGGAGAAGGGGTGGTTCTGAGGCTGGATTTGGTATTAAATGAGTGAAGCCCATCAGGGCCCCTCTTACTTAGGGCAGCCAAGCTCTTCCCTGCTTATCCAGGAGAGGGCACTCGTCCATTGTTCTTCATTTCCAGATTTTCAAAAATAGTTTATTTATTTATTTATATATTTGAGAGAGAGTGTGAGAGAAAGAAAGAGGCAGACAGATATAGAATGGGCCCGCCAGGGCCTCCGGTCACTGCCAACAAACTCCAGACACATGCACCACCTTGTGCATAAGCCAATTTGGGTCCTTCTGCTTTGCAGGCAAGCGCCTTAACCACTAAGACATCTCTCCAACCCCATTCCACATTTTTATCTTGATTAAAAACAAAATTTAGCAGGGTATGGTGGTATACCCCTTTAATCTCAGCACTCATCTTGCAGTGAGTTCAAGGCCACCCTGAGACTCTAAGACTACATAGTGAATTCCAGGTCAGCCTGGGCTACAGCGAGACCCTACCTGGGGCGGGGGAACAAAAACAAAAAACCTTAAAATGTGGTCTTTATGCCACTCCAGGGTGGAAAAGGCACAAAATTACATTTTACAATTTATACAGCTGGCTTCACACCTTGCCTACTCCGTAACTTACACAGCCTTCTCTGGGAAGGTGTTGATCTGGAGGCCCACTTTAAAAATATGTATACAGGGCTGGAGAGATGGCTCAGCAGTTAAGGGGCTTGCCTTCAAAGCCTAACGACTCGGGTTTGGATCTGGGTTCGATTCCTCAGTACCCATGTAAACCTGGATGCACAAAGTGGCATGTGCACCTGGAGTCAGTTTGCGGTGGTTACAGGCCCTGGTGCACCCATTTTCTCTCTCCTTGCAAATAATTTTTAAACTGTGTACATATTCTATTGCACACTGGAGACAGAGAGTGTAAATCTATAACATTTAAAGAATAATAATGACCAACTTAAGAAAAGAAGGCTTGGAATGAGGGGAACGTTGAGGCAGCCCCAGTTTGAGCTGAAGACCTGGGTGCCCTTGGGAGTCACTGGTGGAAGTTTCGAGGCTGAAGAAGCTGGAGTCTGGTGCTCTGATGGTCTCAATGAAATGTCCCCACAGGCTCCCATGTTTACTCAGCTGGTGACAATGGGGGAAAGTTGTGGGACCTCTGGTAGGTGGAGCCCTGCTGGAGGAAGTGTGTTGCTGGGGGTGGACTCCATGCCCAGTACCCAGACTACTTTCTGACCCAGGCTTCCTGCTCTGGCCTGTCATGCTTTCCTCAGCATAATGAAACTTCCCTTCAAATCTGTAAGCTGTAATAAGCCCTTTCCTCCTGTAAGCTATTCCTGCTCAGGTGTTTTGTCACAGAAATGAAAAGGTAACTGCTTCAGATGTCCACAGACAAGGGCAGCCACAAGATCCACACTTGCTCAGGAGAGGTGGCGTGTGCACACAAGGTCTGGCTTCCTCATCCCCCCCTTTTGTTCCCTCCAGGTTCCCAGTCTATTGGACGGTGCTGCCCACATTCACAGCAGGCTCTTCCCCCTCAGCTGCTGCCTCACAGGCCAATCTTCTCTGGAAACACACTCACAGACACACCCAGACTTTACTCAACCCTTATGCATCCCTCAATCCAGTCCAGTTGACAATCAAGATTAACCATCAAAGCTTCTAAAATGCCTCTTAGCGCTTTTTTTTTTTTTCATGTAACAACAGCCACTTGATTTTTGACAGAAGCCAAAAACACACTGGAGAAAAGACAGTATTTTCAACAAATAGTGCTGGGGAAATGGGGCATATGCTCAGAGAAGAATGAAAACTCTTACCTCATCCTTATCACACCACCAGTGTGCAAAGAATATTTTAGAGGAGATGCCCTTACTGCTAGCCCGAGAGGTTTCTCTATGGAGATGGCAGGAGATAATACCAAGGAGATTAAGAGCTCATCACAACACTGAAAATGGAGATAAGAAGATGGCTCAGCAGTTAAAGGCACCTGCCTGCAAACACTGAAGCCCCGGGTTCAATTCCTCAGTAGGTTCAATTCCTCAGTACCCACGTGAAGCCAGACCCAAAATGACACATGCATCTGGAGTTTGTTTGTACCCACACATTTGTATTCTCTCTCTCCCTTTATTTTTATATAAATTTATTTATTGTTAATAAGTAGAAACACTGTATGAACAAGTCTTGTGTGGTACACCCATTTCCCACCTCGCTGCCCACAATCCACTGAGGGCCCTCCTCAGTGGGATTGCTGGAACTTAGCACATTTTTTGATTCAAGTGAAGTTTGTACTACAGGAAAGTAACCTTGTGAAAGCACAGCGCTCAGGGCATTTAGTACATGCACAATGCTGTACGGCCACTGCCTCTGCCAACCCCAAAATACTTCCTCTACAAAGAGCCTTTGACTCCTTTCACATCTGACCCCATCAAAAGACTAAAACCAGGCTGGAGAGATGGCTCAGCGGTTAAGGCACTTGCCTACAAAGCCTAAAGATCTGGGTTCTATTCCCCAGTACTCACATAAAGCCAAGGCACAAAGTGATACACACATCTGGAGTTCGTTTGCTAGAGGCCCTGATGCACCCATTCTCTCTCTCGCTCTCTCTTCTCTGTCTCTCTCTCTCCTTGCAAATAAATAAAGAAGTAAATAGATAAATAAATACAAACTAAAACCTCCCAGGGGAACTGGTATAGGTCCTGTGGGTCTCTTCATCTTGCTGCTGCTGGTCACTGAGAGGTCTCAAAGTAAATGTGTATCTCAGGTGTACATTCAGCTCATTTCAGGGTTACCAGTACCACTTTACACCCAGCAAATGCAACCAACAGTATCCTCATACAGGACTTGTATCAGGAGGGAGTCCTCAGTGCACCTGAACAAGTAGGGTTTGGGGGTCTGTGGTGTGACAGAGATCTCTAAAGAGATGAGGGTACAAAGAAAGCCACTCTCATTGATGGTGTTAATTCAGGATGGCTTAGATGACTGGGGCTTTGCAGGCATTGGGCCCCTGCCTCCCCAAACACCAAGAAGCCACTTTGTATACAAGTGGGTGCTGCTCACTGGTCCCCACCAAAGTGACTAGTTAGCCACTCAAACTTAACAACAATCGGGTCAAAATCTGACCCTCCAGGGAAATGAGGCCCTTCACAAGGGTGGCATGCCCTCTCAGCCTAACCCAGGACCAAGAAGCAAATCAGCAGCCCATACTGCTCCTAGAGTCATCAGCACAGCTAATTACCACTAATTGTAATATCGTTTCTGTCTTGCTGCTAATACATTTAGACTTGCTAATCAAATCAAACCATTCCATCTTGCCGTGCAGCCTTCAAATAAACATTTTTGCAAAATGAGAAGCAAAACACCCCTAAGCTTTGCTGCTTTCTCTAGCTGTTGTCTACAAGGACACAGGTGGGAATGGGGATGACCGCTTGTGTCTGGGCCCAAAGGCATAAGAGGTTATCTAGGGGCCAGTTTTGGTTGGCCCAAGCTTTCCCATTGGGCTAAGAAAGGAGACTATGGCAAAGAGAGACATGGAGTCTGGGAGGGAGGGAAGGAAAGAGGGAGGGAAAGAGGGAAGGAGGGAGGAGAGGAGCTGCCCCCATGAGCTGCCCTGTGCCACCTCCACCCTCCTTGGGGACAACAGCCTCTGGTGAAGCTCATAGCTACTTCTCAGCACCAGGCCTCTGAGCTCTCCCTCTCAGTATGGTGGGATACTCCATCTGCCTCTGAGCTTGTTGAGGGCAGACCCATTCCTGGGAGTTCTCCTGGATAGACAGCCTGGGGATTGATTGGATAAACATAGCATCTCTGGTCATCACAGTGGGACCTAAGAATGAGTCTCTGGCTGGTCTAGCCCACACGGTGCTCCTTCAGAAAGGGAGCAAGGGGCGCTGGCACCTCCATGGCTGTGCGCAACATTCATGTGGGAACCAATGAAAACATGTGGCCAATGACATGGATACCCAAGACACTCTGCTTCAAGGACATGCTGGAGTGGTTCTGAGAATTCGGAAATGGAAAATGACAAAAGGTTGGCCATGAATACAACTTAGTATAAATGCATCAGTTACTATGGCAATCCTGGGGAGAAGGTGACTGGCTCTATTCACCAGCCCACTGTCCAGTCCAGGCCATGCAGCACAGGGCTACAGGCCTCCTGGCCTTGGTGAACACCGACAAGTGTGAAGGGTGGATGAAGCATGGGGCCAGGGCAGCAGCCGAGGCACAAATTAGACCAGGCCATTCCTCACTCTGAGCCTGGCTTTGCCCAAAGACCCTCCGACATCCTGGCCATCTCAGTTTCTGGTCAGTGTCTGTCTCACAGCAGAAGTGAGTAAATGAGGGACGGTATGACGAGTGGAAGAAGGTAGGAGCCCTGGGCACCAACTGTGAGTAGGCATGGGCTCTCCATCCCCTTCCACAAGCCTTCCATGCTGGTGCTGCTGAACTCATTGCAGAGTGGGAAGCCTGAGGCTAGGGGTGCAGGGCCACCAGCCAGGTGTGGACCTCTCCAAGCCTGTGTCCTCACCACTCCTCCTCAAGGCCCAGCAGCTCGACATGTCCTTCTGAAAGCTCCCAGGCCCGGTTTCTCATGGCTATGGCCTCTGCCCAAGCCCCAGCTCCACAGGCCACCTAAGACAGGAGAAGTGCATTCAACATCAAATGAGGCTGTCGATTTTAATTAATTTCAGACTTTGTATGTTTCTGGCAATTATTTGTAACAAGGTTTACAGAGGGTATTTAAAATTAATTGTGATTTTCATCTAGAAATTGATGTGTATTTTTTAAGTGGCTCATTATTGTTGAGTTACAGAGCAGCAGATACAGGCAGGACAAAGGCACCGGGGCTGAGAGAATCCAGGAAGGGAACAGTGTGCAAACTGAGGCGAATAGGAACCAGCAGCTTTGCGAGTCAAGGCTAGGGCTCTGGTGCTCACGATGAATTGGGTTTGTATAGAGATGTCACATAGACAAACTGGGGAGGGCAGGACTTTTTTTTTTTTAAGGCAGGATCTCAGGTTGACCTGGAGCTCACTATGTAATCCAGGCTAGCCTCGAACTCATGATGATCCTCCTACCTCTGCCTCCCAAGTACAGGGATTGAAGGTATGCACCGCCCGGCCTGGTCAGGTCTTAATGACCTGAAATGGAGAAAGATAGGCTTCTCAGCAGTTACCTGCAAAGTCAGTCACTGCTCTGGCTCTCATAGAGGCTAACCCGTCCATGGCTTCTGTGCTCAGACAGGAGCAGAGGCTGCATCGTGAGCACCCACTTGAAGTAAAAGCCCTCCGATGGAAACCAGACAAAGCCTTAGAAAAGAAAGCTCCTCTGCCCCACAGATGGACAAGCAAGGTGGGAAGAACATACACAAGGGCTGCTCTCAAGTTCAAGAAAAAAGGCAGGAAAAGTGGCCTGGTGGGTGATTTTGTGCTGTGTGTGTGTGCTGGGGACTGAACCTGGGGTCTAAGGCATGCTAGACAAGCACTCTACCACTAAGTTGTACCTTGCCTTCTCCCTCCTCATTTTTTTTTGTTTTGTTTTTGAAAGAAATGTTTTTAAGATCTAGCCAAAGAAACCTTAGGAAAACCCTGCTGGTCTGTAACTTACTTCTAATGAGCCACTTAGAAAAAGAGACATCTAAATAAGTGAGAACAGGCTAACGTCCATAACTGGATGCAAAGTGTGGCTGTGTTTTTCTCATGCAGTTGAGCCCCAGGTACAACATCAAGGGTGGTCCAAATGTGAGATTTCCATCCTGGCTTCACTCCCCGGGCCACTTCACTGCCCCAGGTCACTCCACTCCCCCTGGTCACTCCACTGCCCAGGGTCACTCCACTGCCCTGGGTCACTTCACTCCCCCAGGTCACTCCACTGCCCAGGGTCACTTTACTGCCCCAGGTCACTTCACTCCCTGAGTCTTGGGACAGTAAGCACAGCTGAAAAAAAACACATTAAGTGGCACCAAGAGAATATAATGATCAAGACTCAGGCTTTGGGGCTGAGGAGACGGCTCAATGGTTAAAGGTTACAAACCCGAGTTCAATTCTCCAGCCTCTCACATAAAGCCAGATGTACAATGTGGCACATGTGTCTGCAGTTTGCTTGCAGCACCAAGGGGCCCTGCCATGATCATTCACATTCATTCTCTCTCTTTCTCTCTCTCTCTCTCTCTTAAATAAAAATGCTTAAAGATAAACAGGATGAACTAAACATTTTGTAATTTGTTTAGGAATATACTTTCAGGTGACAAAACTACCTGTAGAAAAATTCAAGAAACAGTTAAAATAAAAGCCAGGGCAGGGGCATATGACAATGGAGAGGGTTATTTTGCAGGGCACATAAAAAAGACTTATAGGGTTGCTTACTTTGCTGGTAAAGTTCTAGAACTTGACAGAAGATAATTCATTAAGCCACACATCTGATTGTGTGGAGTTCTATATTGTTAGGTAGTTTAAATTAGAAAGATCTTTTTAACTTGTAAAAATCAAGCGTGGCCCTCTGAGTTATGGTAATAAAACCACTTCTATGTGCATCGACCACTGTAGCTTCTGAAGGTGTGATTGCTTCCATGTTACAGATGGGGACATGGAGGTTCAAGAGTGCTCCATGCATCACTTGAGTGTGCAGAGTAGTCTAAGGACATGGGCTCAATGTCCTTGACATGAGGAAGACAGGGCGGCCATCACTGTCACTGCCAGTCATCAGTGCCACCATCACCATCACCACTTCTATCAATCACCGTCATCACCATCAGCACCACCTCCATCAATCAGCACCACCATTACCAACACCATCTCCATCGTCTCATCACCACGATCAATCACCTTCACCATCACTACCATCTCTTTCATCACAATATTTACCATTGCCAACATCCCAAGAGATGTAGCTCCATTTTGCTCCAGGATTTATCAGTTTAATCTGTGGGGTGGGGAGATTGTTCAAGAGCTTTATTTTTCAAGAAACAAAAAAATCACATTAAGACCTATGCCGTTGTTGTTATGTCAGTCTAAAGCCTTGGCATTGCTGACAGGGACAACCAGAGCTGCAGGCCCACCTGGACAAAGCAAAGAGAGCATCACAGCATCCATGACACTCACCTGGTATGAGTCAGACCCACTGAATGACAGCAAGTGTCACATACACAATGGCAAAAGTGCCAGATGCGCTTGCCGGAAAAATGTCATGTAAGCATCTTTAAAAGGCTGTGGGGCTTCAGTTATCTCGCCATTAACTCCGTGGGGCTCTTGGGAGAACTTCCTTCTGGCAACACAGCTTACTTCCTTTCTTGGCACTCATGACTTTAGGACTCTTAAAAGCTTCTGCTTCTCCTTTACACAGACACACAGCATCGTGTCCTCGGGGACATAAATAACAACAGTAAGTTTCCAAAGCACCTCCATCCCCCACTACTCACCAGGGTGCTTCTGTTTCAGACCCAGGCTGCCCTTACCCTCTGCTTCCCTGACAGGGACTGCAGCTCACTATGTGATTGGCCACAACTGTGCCAAAGCCAAGGCTAGTATACTCCAGATCCCAGTAGACTAAGGAGCCATATTTAAGTGTTAAAAGCTCTAATGCTGCTTCCTCTGCCAGATAATGTAACACTTCCTCACAAGAATTTGTCACGTGATGTTAAGCAGCTTAGAAAACACAGCCACAAGTAGTAGCTAGTACCTGGTGGTTGTCACTGTCACTACCCATGGAAGTACCGTCACTATCATCATCACGACCATGAGCTCTCCAGCCAACACGATCAGCATTATCGTCACCATCACAAAAACATCCTCACCATCGCCTGTGGCACCAGCATGATCCTTATCACCATTAATACCAACATCACATTCTTTATCCCCATTACAGTCACCACCAGCATAACTATCACCACACATTCCCATCATGGTCACCAACACCGCTATCACTGTTAACCACACCACCATTATCATGGGCATTACCACCACCATCAACATGACCGTCATGACTGCCACCACCACATGATCCAGTCCAGATGAACCCAGAGGGACCTTCTCAGGAGGTAAGAATAGGATTTAAGCTTTGTGTCTTCACATAAATCCTGGGACTTATTAAAACCCAAGTGGGAGGGCTGCTCTGGGCACGAGCCCAGTGAGTGGAAACAGCCAACATTTCTGCATCAGGAGAAGTTGAGGCCAGATCATGAAAGGCCCATCTGTCCATCATCATCACCATCTCTGTCAATCATCCTCAAGTCATTGGCTTCTGAGCTGTGCTCCCAGAGGCCCAAGTGTCTCCAACAAGGTCCCACAGGTGGAGGCAGAGGGCAGATGCCAGGTGGACTCCAGGCCCCATCCCACTTCTCTAGCAGAGCAGTTATTCCTCTGGAGTTCACACCCAAGCAAGAGGCTAAGAACACTTCTTAGCATGACCACCATAAATAACAGGGAGTTAACAACAGAGTTTAAACATGAAGGTCAAACTAGAGAAACCATGTGGGGGACACACGCTGGAGGAACGAAGCCTGCTTAAGAGGCTGTGGAACTCTTCCAAGATGGAAGAAAGTTGAGGAGGCAGGAAAAATAACTCAGGTGTAAAATTGGCAGGTTGACCTTGGAGGGCTGGGGGCAGAGGTGAGGGCAAGGTGGCATGAGAGGTGTCATCGTGGAGAATGGTCCAGCCCAGGGTTTAAGAAAGGAATCTCTGGGTTCTTTGAGCCCAGAGCACCAGAGTTTGCTACCTCTGTCGCTACCCTGAGTTTCCCCAGCGTAAGATGCATGGACAGTGTGTCCACGGGGCCTTCCAAGTGGCGGTGGTGTCCTGTAGAGATGGCTGACCTTGAGAGGGGCCCTCCTTATTCTGAGGTTGGTCAGATTCTATCCTTTTATCTATGATCTGTGGACTACGGCTGATGAGAGAGGCAAAGAGGAGGGAGAAAGGGACAGACAGACAGACAGACAGACAGAACTCATCAGCCTTCAATCTTGTTTTTTTTTTCATTCACACATGGAAGCACCTGTCACTCCCCCCCCCCCAGACACTGCTACACAAATGTTCTTGTTTGGGTAAATGAGAGGACTCGGGGGAACCCGGTCCCCACCTGCGATGATCATCATCAGAGAGAGAAAGGGAAAATAAATCACATGAAGTCTGAACAAACACCACAGCCAGTCTACACTTCCACACCCATGACCTCCACATCAGTGTGGACCTCTAGTGGGATGTCAATGGACATGTCACCAGACCTCCTTCAGTGCACATAGAGGAAGCCATGCTTTGGCAAGGCACCTGCCTGTGTCACTTCCTCCCACACCCACATCCCCAGGGCAGAGACCTTCCAGGGGAAGCCAGTTGGAAGGCACCTAAATTCCCTGGCAGGCAGTAATTCAAAATTATGGGTCCTGGGTCAGGGAGATGGCTCATCTGCTAAAGGCACTGGCTTGCACACCTGCTGACCTGAGTTCAATCCTCTTCAGCACCCAGGAAAAACCATATACAAAGTGGTACACATGTCTGTAACCTCAATACACCTAGGGCAATGGGAAGCAGAGTCAGGACACTCTGAAAGCTCATAAGCAGCAGCAAGAGAGACCCTATCTTAAAAGAGGAAGGAAAGAGAGGAGAATCACCCAGAGGTTGTCCTCTGACCTCCATATGTGTGTCAAGGGACACACACAGACACACACACACACACACACACACACACGCACACACAAATAAATAATAAAAGTAGGGAACTATGGCTCCCTTAGTAACAGGATGCCATCTAAGGGAAGGGAAGGGGGGCACTGCTGGACTCTGTTGCCAGAGAATAACCAGCTGACACTTGGGACTTCTCTCCCCTGAGTTTGTCCAGGAGGAAAAGCAAAGGTGCATCCCTGCGATCCCTCTGCTGGGCATTCACCCAAGGACAGAAAACACACACTCCTGCACCACATGCATAGCCACAGCAGTCCCAGGAGCCCAAAGGCAGAGAGAACTTGTGTCCACTGATGCATGACCACAAAGCAGTCCATCCATACAACAGATTCGGCCTTTATAGTACAGCCTATACATACAAGGATGAGCCTGGAAGACATGTCAAATGAGATAAGCCAAAAAAGACATGCGTGCGATTCTCTGTCGTGAGGACCCTAGAGTGGTCCAATTCCGAGGCAGAGGGCAGACTGGGGGCTGCCAGGAGCTGGGAGGAGGGGGGTGGGCAGTTTAAGGTGGACAGAGCTCAACTCTGGCAGATGATGAAGTTCTGAAGGTGGACTGTGGTCATGGTCACACACAATGTGACTGAACTTAATGTCACTGGACTGTATACCTAGAAACAGTAAGATGGTCAATCTTATGTACATTTTACCACAATAAAAATTTGTGACTGGTATTAAAGAAGCTAGGATATATTACAAAGGAAAAGGTAAGCATCTAAGGACACATCCAAGGATCAGAGGACAGTAACTGGCCCAGGTCCCCAGCTCAGGAGCAGCCCGAGGCCAGCCCCCATCCACCCTCTTCTCTCCTGACGTGACCCCTGCATCCACTTCATCCGACCAGTTTCTCTGCCTCGACTCCCCACTTACAGGAGATCACAATGAGACAGAATTGCTCACAGCCCCACTTCCGCTACCAGATACAAACTAGCATGATGGCAAGAAAGAAGTCCAGATAAAAATCCCCAAGTCCAAGGAGAACTGGGGTGAGTGTGAACGGACCATGAGGCAGTGCTGAGCACTGGTGGGACCTGACCAGGCACGAGCCTGGACCATGTCCCCTATGGGAGGTTCTCCCCAGCCAGCAAGGTCCCAGCCCCCAGGACCAAGATTATCTTTTGCATCAATTAAACAAAGCCTTGGGAAAGCAGTGGGTACATTCTTCCCTCAAGTCACCAGGGTGGGGGCACGTGGGGGGGGGATAAATTACTGCGCAGGTCCAGCCGCACAGGGATGTAATAAAATGTGTTGCTAAGATACAAGTACCAAAGAAGTTCATTAAAGGCTGCTTTACCCTGGCTGCCAGGCTCTCCTTCCTTCCAAGGCGGCTTATTTGGTGCTGTTCCTCGAGCTCATAATTAGATCCGTAGTATGGGAGGGAGGCTACGCTGCCCATTCACGTCCACTCGGCAGAGCACGTTAATAAAATAACTTCAGCAAGACGCTGACTTGGACCACAGTATCGGGTTGGGGCTGGGGGTGCAGAAGTGCATCGATCTAAATGGCACACCAACACCCTGAAGAACCCTAAGGACTCTCTGGTTATGCAACCAAACGTGCTCGCCTCATGGACTCTCACCAGGACGGCGGAAGCATTAAACCTGGGAACTGAGGACACGGCGCAGACTCTGAGCATCTTGGATTCCAAGGTGGCGGTCTCAGCAGATTGGCCCCAGGGTCTCTAAGTCGCCACCAGGTGAGATGCCAACTCAGGACAAGAGGTGAGGGAGGGAGGCCTCTTCCAGGTATAAGTCAGCATGTAGAGCAAGCCCAGAGGAAAGACACCAGACTTTGTCCAAGGGGTCAGGTGACTGTCCACTCCAGCTAGGCCCTGGATGAGGAAGGAGCAGGGCTCAAGGGACATGCCATGAGGCTGAGAATTTAGTCACATCCACCTGCAGGAGTGTTCCTTCTGGCAGTGCCCTCGGCCCCATTCACACAGCAGGAAGCTTCAGGAAGCATGGTGGTGCTCTGCGAGGCCATGTCACATGTCACATGCCACAGGGCAATGCTGAGGCCGGTCTTCCCCGCTGAAGTCTGGGAACCTGGACTGTCATTAGGCCATCATAGAACCCCAAAGACTTGAGGATTTCAGAACCTTGTCTTCCATAGTCCTGGTCCCAGTTCCCATCAGGGCCACTTTTCCTACAGGAGCAGAGTGGAGACTTGGCAGGTGAAGGTCCCCAACCACCACTTCTATTCAGTCAGTACTCACCACCAGCAGCTCCTTCAGCCTCCCAGTAATTCCTACCTTACACTAAGCTGTCCCCCACCATAGCGGCTTCCAGGTGTGACCTAAAAACAGGGTCACAGTGGAGACAAGCTTGATCCAACCTCTTGAGCTCAGCTCCCCTCTCTGAAACTCACACAGTGTCCTAAAGTCACACAGATCCTTCCCTATGAATACTGTCCCTCTGCCAAGAGAGTACCAGACAGGCGACTGCCCACCCACTCTGCAGACCATGGTTCAAATGGCACCTTCTCAGAACCATCCTCCAGTCAGTATATTTACAACCGCCCCCGCATCCCACCCCTCACACTCCTCATCCTGCCTGATTTGGCCAGAGCATGTCACCCCCCAACTTCCACGCTTCATTTACTACATCTGACTACCACCCACCTGCCACTCTGAGACAGGCAGCACAGAGCCTGTCCTACCCACTGCTGTGTCCCCAGCCCTGACCCACCCTGACCTGTACACAGCCTGGACATGCTCAGTGTCATAATGTGCTTGAGGCAAGGCTGCCACTGCCCTCGTCCCATGAGCCTGGACCTCTGGACACTCACAAGAACAAAGATTACAGGGACCAGAGGAATACGAAGAGTCCCCAATGCTGGACAACCTGGGTCCAAGCTCCATTTAAGACACCAGCCACAGGTGACTCTTACAGCCACTCAGTGTGCCTGTGTCTGTCTGTCTTCTACCAGTCCTGCATCTGTAACAACCTTAGGCATCCCTATGGCCTCACACCACAATGGCTAGCTTGTCACTTCTTCTCAGCTGGACAAGCTCCTGGAAGGTGTCTTGTGGTGGCAATGGAAGGATGGAGGTGTGAGCAGAGGGGGCTCTCAGGCAGCAGCAGGTGAAGAAGAAACTGCAGGGCTGGGGATGTAGACTGGTTGGCAGAGGGCTCTCCTGGCATACAGGAAGTCTAGGGTTCAATCGCCAGCAACCCTGGGCATGGTGGTGCATACCTATAATCCCAGGAGGTAAAATCAGGAGGATCAGAAATTCAAGGTTATCTTCAACTACATAGTGATGTTGAGCTCAAGGCCAGCCTGGGTTACATGAGACCCCGTCTTAAAAAAAAAAAAAAAAGGTAACACCATCCCTTACCTGCGCACACATGTTGCCACCAAGCTGCATTAATCACAGGTGCGTGACACCCACTGACTACGGGACCTGCCTGTCACTTGGTGAGCCACATCTCACTTTACATTTAGGATTGCCATCTCTGATTCGTATCTTAATTACACTTTCAAGTTAATTTACATGTGCAGATTGGCTTTCTGCCTCAATGCCATAAAAAGTAAGTCTCTTCTCTTTCTCCTTCCATTCCTGCCTGCTTCCTGCCCTTTTGTTTTCATGGGTACCAGGCCTCCCCAGCTAGGCCCAGGGACAGCCTGCTGGCACCCTTAGCAAGCCTCCCTCAGACCCCTTTGCTGCCACCTCTTGAGACTCTGCTGCCTCGTTTGAGGGATCACAGGGCAGGTGTTGTGTCCCCCAAAGGGGACATCTCCCTTGCAACCAGCTTCTAGCATGTCTGTTCACCAGGACTCATTTCTCACATAACCTGGGCAGGCCTCTACTCCCAAGTGTACACTCTGAATGCAGAGAGGCATGCATGGGCTGACCTTTATTCATCAGGGACACAGAAACCAAGGAAACTGACCTTTACCTGCAGACCTGCTGACTCAACAAGTCTCACACATAGATAATTCCAGAACAAAGGGGTCTGACCAGGTGGTCTGCTTTTTAATTGTGCCAACTGCCCTGGGCATCTAAGGACCACTTTGAGAACCTCTAGAGGGTCAACTAGAGTCCTTTCTTGATGGCCTTATTGGCAGCACGCCTCCTGAAAGGGGCTGCCATCCAGAGCAAGCAGTTTCTCATAGAAAGTTCCAGCAAATCAAATCCCATTGTGGAAAATAGGACACTTTTTCCTGGCCACAGTGTGGTGGGTGGAATCTTTCCACCCACCCTGACTGTGTCCTTGGTTTCCCCTGTGTAAGATGGGGTGCTCTCTAACATCTCCCTTGGGTGGCTCACATTCTTAAACCACTGACTAAGTCTGGAGACTCTGGGGAGCACATACCTCAATTTCTACCAAGTCCCAGTTCTGATCACATGGCTGTGGGGAGACCAGAAGCACCCAGGAAGATACAGTCCCCACAGGAAGCCACAGCTGCCTGTAGGCTCTCTGGACCAGCCACTTTCCGTTCAGTAACAGCTCCTCCACTCAACTGCACTGCTGCATGCTGGGAATCACACACGGTATGTGAGACACAAGGCCCACATGCATCCTCAGGACCTGCCTGAGCAGCAACTTTCTTCCCTGTGAGACCAGGGTCAGACAGATGCTTCTTCAGGCTGAGGATTCAAGGCCAGCCTGGGCCTTGAACAGTGTGAGCTCAAGATCGGCCTGGGCTAAACTGAGACTCTGCCTTAAAAATGAATAAATAAAAAGCAGCCCCGCCCCCATGAACAACAGGTAGCTTCCTCCTATGTCTTTATATTATTATTATTATTATTATTATTATTATTATTATTATTATTATTATGGCCCAGGTAGCATCTTACTCTAGCCCAGGCTGACCTGGAACTCATTCTGTAGTTCCAGGCTGGCCTCGAACTCACAGTGATCCTCCCAAGTAGAGTTAGAATGCTGGGATTGAAGGCATGAGCCACCATGCCCGGCCCCTGCCCATGTCTTAATAAAACTAGCACAAGGAGCAATCCAGAATAAAAAGTGTGGTCGGTCCACCGGAGAGCCAGGGCTGCCTGCTATTGGCAGTCAGAAGGAACCAGAAGGAAGCCGCATCAGCAGTTTCTCCCCACATCAGAGAATGCTAACCCACAATAAATGCCTGGCAGAAAAAATTCTTAAGGAGGCACCTTTGTTCCCTTGGAGAACAGAGGTTATTTCAAAATGAGAAGGTGAGCCACCTTAAAGCCCAACCTTATAAAGTCAGTGATATGATGAAAAAGAAAGCAGCAGCACCAAGCCCTGCAGAGGGTCCTCAGACCAGAGCCGCAGCGACACAAAGAGGGGGCAGAGGTGGTGAGCGTGAGCATCATCACCCAGCTCAGGGTCTACGATCGGGCTGGTTTGGTCCATGCTGAAGTCTCCCTCCTAACCTGGCCTGCCGTACACTCCCCACCTGGAACTAGGTCGGCAGGCAGGTGTCAGGACAAGGAGAGAGTCTACACAGATCCCTCGAAAGTTCTAGAACTTTCTACTATCAAGAAAAATCCCTGTGAAGATCACCAGAATGCCACTTATTGTCAGGGGAGGGATGAGGGGAGGCTCATGTCTGACACACAGACTCTACTCACTTTTACCTGTGTCTCCTTCCACGCTCAGCTCTTCCTATTCATTGCAGAAAGCACTGCCTTTCTGCCCACATAGCCAGCACCTGAGTTAAGACCAAGAAGCCAGCGCTGAGAAGTGGCAGTGGAGTGTTGATCACTAAATGAGACATCTTCATTACACCCTCCAAGGCTCAGGGACCGTTGCAGAAGAGGTGGAGGAAAGAATGCAAGAGCCAAAGGAAGGGTAAGAGTACTTTGCATACTGCCTTCTAGGCACAAAGGGGTCGTGGTATTCATGACCTCACAGAGGCTGATGCTACCTACACGAGACCCGAAATAGAAGAGAGATGAGTTGTAAAGAAGGGATTTAGTGGAGGGAGGATTTAGGAAGGGAAACGGGGGAAAAAGAGGGTGGTGGGAGGGGGTTATAACCATGTTAGATTATCTATACATATGGAAGCTGTTGATAAAAAGTTAAAAAACAAATTAGGCAGCTGGGAGCTAAGACCCAAAGCATCTCCACTCACTGTGCTGAGTAATCTCCACAAGATACTCCCTTTGAGCTCCAACTTCTTCCTGAACACTGCTGAAATTACCAGCAGGCCTTCCTCAGAGGGTCCCATGAGGAGTTGGATGGGAGAGCCAGAAGGGGGGGGGTGGCATCTAGCGCCAGCATCTAATGGAATGCTATGGCTCCTGACCATGTAGCAGAAAAGGGTGGCAAAGTCCAGAGCTTAAAGCAGCATCTCATTTAATCTGTTGACTCTTAAAAAAATCACTTCTTGAGCCAGGAGTGGTGGTGCAGGCCTTTAATCCCAGCACTCGGGAGGCAGAGGTAGGAGGATTGCTGTGAGTTCGAGGTCAGCCTGAGACTACAGAGTGAATTCCAGGTCAGCCTAGGCTAGAGCGAGACCCTACCTCGAAAAACCAAAAAAAGGAAAAGCGCTTCTGGAACCATCCTCCTGTGCTGTTATCTGCTGGCCGCCTTTGCTATCCCATTTTCCCACCGAGGATCCCAAGCTTCCAAAGTGGAGAATGCAAGAGCCCTCCAAGGATGGAGCCAGGTTAGAGCTCTCAACAGTCCAGCTTGAAAACCTGTGCCTCTCTGGTACCAGCTTCTCAGAGCTGAGCTAGAGGCCTTCAAAGCAGCTCTGTACGGAGGAAGAGCTGGACCAGCAGACACCCCCAACAGGCCTCTTGGACCTACCCTCTCAAGCGACCAGAGACCCTGCTGTCTATCAAGCACCTCCGTTGCTGAGGAAGGGATCCCAGGACTGTGGCATGCTGCCCAGTGTTAAACACCAGCTCACACAGTGAAGTGAAGAGGCTGGAGCCCAGGACTCCATTCCCAAAGAGACAAAGGTCTAAAGAAAGCACTACTCGGTTGCAGGGCAAATCATCATCGCCAGCAGCTCTAATGAGGTATCCTGGGATTACCAACATTATTATCAGCGTCATCTCATTGAAAAAATTCAGGCTTAATTGAAATCAGTGGCACAGCTCTGACAGCAGGTGCCTTGAGCGGCTAAAATATCAAAGCGAATTCTTGGGACTAGTTGAAAAGATGCCACCATCAGCACCATCACCAGCAACAACCTTTCCCAAGTGGCACAGAGAAAGATGGCAACGCATTTCCTGGGGTCCCCTCAAGCCTCATTGCAAGGCAGCTTCACTCAACTGCAGTTCCCCTGGGCTTGTGGGGTCCCTTCCCTCTCAACCAACCACTGCCCGACTTCCTCCCAATGGATGGTGAGGAAGGTCTTGGTGATCCCCAGTGTTCTGACCTTGGGAAGCTGCCTTTCTCAGGTTCGTCCAGCAGATCTGGGAGCAGGCAGGAAGCAGGCTCACAGCAGGAAGAAAGGCAGCCACCCAGGAGGCCCAGCAACAGCCTCCATGTGAGCACGCAGCAGTCTGCCAAGGCTGTGTGCACACCTTCTGGGTGCTTACAGCTTCTCTACTAGTATAAACGCCATGTCCTTAAGAGCTGTCCCCCAGACCTCATGAGATCACACTGTCCCTTCTGCTGCTGAGGCTAAACGTCCCATGCCAATACCTCACTTGAGCATCAAGGGACAGGTAGACGCCTGTTTGACTGTATGAGAATATCTGTGAGCAGGGAGATCACACAAAAATCCTGAAAGGCTTGCAGCCTGGGGTGGGGAAGATAACTCAGGGTTAAGAGTATTTGCGTGCAAGCATGATGACCTGAGTTTGATCTCTGTTGCCCACATAAAAAGCCAGGCATAGTTATACATGCCTGGAACCCCAGGGCTGAGCCGGTGGAGACAGGATTGCCCCTGGTCAGCATGTTTAACTGAAAACTGGCAGGCTGAGCCTCACTAAATGAGAGATTGTGTCTTAGAGAAATAAGGCAGAAAGATGATAGTATATGCATGGCCTCCACAGGCATGCACATGCATACACCACACATACCGGACACAACAAAAATGGTGCAGTCTTAAAAAACAAAATCACTGTCGCTAAAACCATAGCACCCCACGATCTCCACACCCCCAGTGACGGGTGGGAGCACCTTAAGTGTCCACAGTATTAATTGGAGTTATTTCTACCAGAGGCCCACAGGCTGTGCCCAGCTGAGAGCCAAGTTCAAGAACAGTAAGAATGGCATGTCTACCTGTATCTGAAAAAGTTGTTAACAACGTGTGTATGCGCAGAACTGTAACTGAACATGCCTCGGGACTGGCACTGATGGGGCCCCTGGGATGGGCACACATCAGCTTTAAAGGATTCTAGACCTGTCCTACCCCACAAGCTCTGCTGCTTTTACAACTGAAACTCTGAAGTAGAATTCTCAGTGGTGTGGCCTTACACACATCTGACCCTAGCACTCAGGAGGCTGAGGCAAGAGGAGCGAAAGAGTTTGAGGCCAGGCCGGGCTACAGAGGGAGAGTCTTTCTCAAAAAATATAAAATAAGCCAAATTCTTCTTTATCCCTTAAATGTCACTTCATAGCAGAAGAGTGGGAACTATTTTACTGATTTCAAAAGGTCTTCCTCTCGTTTTAGAAACAATCTTGAACTAACTTTACACATAGAGTCCTTACATTCTGTCTTCATAGTATTGGCACAAACATATGTTATCATTTTATACATTATAGTCACTGAAATGAAATTTTACGGAAGTGTAACTGATAAGTACAGCTATGTATAAGCATGCATGTTACACACACACTTTTCTCCCCCTTTAACTGAGCAGTTACCCAGAGTTCACCAGAGGCCTCTGTAAGTGTCCTCGACTGACCTCTAGCTTTAAGCAGGAGGCAGGTCCTCCTGGAGCCCCACCCTCCCGACTGGATCATATACTGATCACTCAGGCTCTTGGTCCCCAGGTCATGCATAGGACATGTTATCACTGCAAGAACCTCCCACACAGGACAAATATCAAAGTAGCTCATCCGCTCCTCTCCCCTCCCTAGGATCTGTCATCACCCCACAACACACCTCCTCCTGCCCCATTGCAGGGGTGAAGGCATCAAGTACAGCCATTCGTCCTACACTGGGCACTTTCCTTGCTCTGTCCCCAGCTGTCCATCTCTCTCCTCCTCTCTTGAAATTTAACTGTCAGGAAACCCACCAGCACCCTCGCATCCCACCAGCAGGTTCTCCTCAGGCCCCTTTTCTCCAGCAAGCCTGGCCACCAGCTCCACCTGGGTCCTGAGACACCTCAGCCAGGCAACCTCACACAGAAGCCATCCTCAGGCCAGAAACAAAATGTGTGTTCCCACAACACGACCTCACACCCATTTCCAGAAGGCCCATGCCTCACCCTCTCTAGTGTTTGTGGGGATGAAGCGCTGGTCTCCTTCTTCTCTGTGGTCACTTCAAAGACATAGATTTTTAAGTCTACCACTCACTTCCTGCCCACCACAGCTAGGGCCCCTTGGGATCATCAGATCATCACTGCTAATCCCCTCCCCTTTCCTGCCTCCAGAACACAGGGAAGGGGAGGTTGAGTGGACGTACGGCCCAGCCAAGAGAGCCAGTGAAATGATGGTGCATGCAGGACCAAGGCAGCTGAGAGACCCAGACGCCACCCACCCAGGCAATGAAGCACTGGGTATAAGGAGTTGTCACTATGTAACCCAGGGGCCCACAGCCAAGTGGGGTGAAGAGGACACCCCAGTCGAGGATAAAAGAAGAGGGAACTCTTAGGTTCCATCAAGAACAGTGGGCGACCACTGAGGGTTGGGAGCACTGTGCCTAAGATGCTCATTTTAATGAACCTACTAGGATGGGCAGAGATCCCTGCTAAGATAAGCCAGTCTACCCACGTGTCCATCATCAGGCAAACAGTTAAATGTATTACATCCATGTACAGGTTATTCAGCCATCGGTAGATGGAACTGGGGATGTGGCTCAGAGGATAGAGTGCTTGCCTTGAATGCCCACAGACCTGAGTTCAATCCCCAGCATCACAGGATGTGGAAGTGTGCACACCTGTTGTCCCAGGACCAGACCCTGTCTCAAAAAGTGTTGGTGCACACCTTTAATCCCAGCATCCCTCTTGGGTAGATCAATGTGAGTTTGAGGCCACCCTGAGACTACATAGTGAATTCCAGGTCAGCCTGGGCTAGAACAAGGCCCTACCTTGGAAAAATAAATAGAAGAATGAAGTGTGAAATCAGCCCAGATGAAACGCGGCATGGCTTCAAGGTAATGAAACTGCTCTCAGATGGATGGCAGGGATGACTCAGGAAACCATCAAACATTCCACAGGGTGATTGGGATGTGTGAGTTATATCCCAATGGTGTGGAGTGGGGGAGGGGGAGCTCCTGCAATCGTCTAGGGAAAGAACTCTGAGCAAGACCAGGGTGGTGGAAGGTGGGAAGTGGGTGTGGGGGAAGGGCTCAGGTCATAGTGTGGGTCTAGGTGCTGACCAGTCCTCCCCGGAGGTAGATGGAAGTTTGCTCTTGGAAGTGAGCAGGCTGGGAAGGAGAGCTTAGGAAACAGACTTTCCTATGAAGGCAGGCTGGCCATCTTGGGGTGGGTACTCTTGGAATGAGGCCTCAGGCACACCGCTTCCGGTGGAACCTTCCAGCAGAGCCCTCTGGTGCCTGACACAATGACTCTCTAGGACATGATTCAGGGCCTGGGTAAGTGCCCCATACATGACCCCTTTCAAAAAGACGGATTTTTATTGCTGCACTTAAGCACAGCCCCTTGGTATCCAGAGTCCATCAACTCAACGGATCTGCCAGTGCACCAGGCCCCAAGTTCACCTCCAGGGTCTTCTTTCTGCCAGGCAACACCAGCATAAACAGCAGATCAGAGGCCCTTCTAACTCTGCTCCATGGGACTGCAAGTAGCCAGGTCAGGAAGAGACACCACGAAGAAACTCCAAGGAAGGGGAAGGAAGCTTCCAGAAGTGTACTGGGTCTGTTACACCAAGTGCTTTTCCCTTAACAATTCAGATGAAAACGTTACTGCCTCCCTTGCCTGTGCCGCAAATTCACAGCATGAAACCACCATATCGGAGCTGCACACACAATGTCTCATTAAGAAAAGAGGGGTCTGTCCTCTTCCAGAATGACCACTAGCACGGAGGTGACAGCCAGATGGTGCCCAGGTCTGCTCCCAACAACTCTCCAGGACCCCCTCCAACAAGAAAAAAATCCAAAGAACTCCCTTTTCAAAGTGCAAGGTGTTGAACAGGTAGTTCTGTTAACCTCTGGATCCCCCATGGTGGGAGGAAAACTAGATTTAGAATTAATCTGCCTACTTCTGACCAAAACAAGCCATCTACTTCTAGTGAGTCCTTGCAACATTTGTCTCTTATTTCTAGAAGAAACTGGGGAAAAAATAGAACCAGTGCCAAGGACTTCAATGGAAAATTGATGGTTGGGCCCTGAAAGACATTACTCTCCTGCTATTGTATGTCTATCAGAGGTGTATAATGGGCCATCGTTCATTTTATTATCTAGTTCGCCATCCGCGTGTGCACTTTTAATTGCAATTTAACCTTTATATCCGAAATTCCAAGCAGGAGCAGCACAGAAAAGCATCTCCCCTGGTTCCTCTAAGTAACTCTACAGAGAAATCTTACCTTTAATTTTTTATTGCATTAAAAAAAAAAATCTCTGACATACAAGTTTTGTGGGTTATTTTACCCCCACTCCTGCACTTCAACTCCTCCTAGGACAAGTTTTGGGGCATCCAAGCTGAGACTCCTCAAAGCCCTGGCTCAGTCCGGAAAGTCACCTCGGATTGTGTTCAATGACTTGCCTGCAGCCAATCATCACCAACTTCTCCCGAGGACAACAGAGCAGAGCAGAGTGAAATCCATCCAGCTCATTGACTAGATGAGTTGGAAAGGCGTCCCCAGCCAGCGTGGGAGACCCAGGAGGGTCTATTAGCATGCTGAACCCGGCCTCCCCGTCCTCTCCCCTCCCTCTTTTATGAGCCCTTGTTATATAAAATGCCACAAAGGGAAACACAAAACCAACACACCTTCAGTCACAAATGCAAGCTCCGAGGGCCAGGTCAAACCCTGGCTGCCAATCAGGTGTTATTTTTAACCATCTAAAAGAGAAACGGGCTTTAAAGGCCGGAGAACAAAAGTTTTCCTGTCTCCTTTCGTTGCAAGCACTCACAACACAAAAAAGATGGAGGGACAGTTCCTTCGCAGGGAGGCAACCTTCCCGAGCTGGGGTGGGGGTGTTCCTTGCCCCCAGTGGCACCTCCACTTTCCAGTGGGATTTTCAAAGGTCCCTTTCTGCCTTATCTAAATTCCGGCAGGCCGGATCATAAACACCTCCTCGTCTGCTATCGACATGAAAGTGAGTTTGCCACAATATACGAGGAGCGAGCGGAGCCTGAAAGAGCCACTCCAGAGAGTCAAAAGTCCTGCCACGACGCGCATCCTTTAAGGCGACATTGTTGGGGAGCCGCGGGTGCCCGGTTTTTCTCTCCAAGAGTCGTCAACTTCCCTTTTTCCCCGGGAGGAGCTCAGCATCCCTGAGCTCCAGATTTGTTTGAGTGTCTTTCTTTCTTTTTCTTTTTTCCTAGGAAAGTATCTGATTTGATTCCTCACCGTGATTAAACATCTTTGTGCTCCACCGAGAAGGGTCTTCCAACCCCTCCCCCTCCAAAAATGGCACCGAAGCAATCAAAATGGTAATGGCGAGCCTGGGCCCCTCCCCCAGCGAACTCCCCGACTCGACTCGGCGGCCGGGGCCGCGCCAGCCCCCCTCCAGCGGGAATGGAAGCTTCCACCCCGGGCCGGGGGCGCGCGGCCGGCGAGGATTGGACCGGGCTGGGGGGGTTCCATACCGGGCCGGGAGCGCGCAGCCGGCAGGGAGGGGGGGTCAACTCCGGGACGGGGGCGCGCAGCCGGCGGAGGGGGGCCAAACCAGGTCGGGGGCGCGCGGCCGGCGGGGAGTCCACTCCGGGCCGGGGGCGCGCGGCCGGCGGGGATTGGATCGGGTGGGGGGGGTTCCATACCGGGCCGGGGGCGCGCAACCGGCGGGGAAGGGGGGTCTACTCCGGGTCTGGGGCACGCAGCGGGCGGGGAGCGGACGGGTTAGGGGACCCGCACAGGCAGTAAAGGAGTTGACTCCCGGGTCCCCAGCCGGGTGCCGGGAGCAGTCGCCCTCCCGCGGGGACGGTCATCCCCTCCGCCGCGGACCCCTCCCATCACTTCTCAACTTTAAAGACTCAGCGGGAGCACCGGGCTCCTTCTCGGGGTGGGGGATGGGGGCGACATGGGGGAGGGGCGCCGGGGCGGGGGGCTCCGAGCTGCCCAAGTTTGACGCGGACAGGCGGGCGGCGGCATTCCGAAGGAAGCGCGATCGATGCGAGGGGGGGGCGGGGGCGGGGCGCGCGGGGGAGGGGCGGGCAGGGGCACCGCCCCCTTCCCCGCCGTCTCGGAGTCCGGGGTGCGCGATTGGCTGCGCGGCTTAAAGTTCTCGGCTCCGCGGCAGGGAAGGCGCGGGGGCGCGCGAGGGGGGGCGCGGAGGGGGAGGGGCGCGGGGGCGCGCGGCCGGCCGGGCTCCGGCATCTGTTCGTGGTGCTGAAACCCAGAGCGCTGAGCTCAGCGCAAGTAAGTCACAATGGACAACTTTTGCTCCTCGAGGGGGCTGCGTCCCCACCCATCCCCACATACGGCAGGAACCGCTCGGAGCTCCCCATCTACCCCGAAGCGACCCACAAAGAAAAGTTGGGGCAGAACCGGAGGGTCTCGGGGGCGCCTTTCTTTTGTTCCCCGGGAGCTGGCGTCAGGTTCCAAGAATCAAAAGTGAAGCCGGCCTAGGAAAGGGGAAAGGGAGGGGGCAGCCCCTTAAACCAGGTTTGCCATACAACCCAGAAATGGCTTCCAAGTAGTTTGGGGTACAGGCCTGAACGGCTGCGCCCCGTCCTAGCGCAGCGGGGAGCGGGAGCGCTGGGCCCAGGGAATGTCCACGTTCCAAAAACATGTCTGTCCACCACTCAAAATGGACGCCAGGCTGCCGGCGTCTCGGAGGTTCAGCTCGGCTCTTTGGACAACTACCGGGGCCTGGCAGTCCCCCCTGGTCCCCGCGAGCCAGCTCTTTCTTTCCAGAAAAGGGAGGGGGACTGCAACTTTGAGGACTGGCGACAGGCCCCTGCGGGAGTAGGTGCGCGCGGTACCCTCGCTGGCACTTTTCAGGGAGCTGCCAAAGTGCCCGGCGGCCCTCCCCGGCCCCTGGCCTCGGGTGGAGGGACAGACCCCCCGGCTTACTTGTTTGTCGCTGAGCGCCGAGATCCGCGACTGCCTCTCGTGGAGCTGCTTCTTCAGGTCACCGTTCTGCGGACACACGGAGGGAGGAGCGGGCTCAGCATCTGGGGCGCCCCGAGCCCCACACCCGGTGGCCCAGGCCAGGCCCGGCCGCAGCTCGCCCCAAGTTTCCCGGGCCGCATCCCGCACCCGCACCCGCGGCGGGGCAGTGCCGCCGGCTTACCTGTGGCTGCCGCCTCATCAGGGCAGCTCGCGGGGCGGGGCGGGGGCCGAGGCCACCCGGCGGCGCGCCCCGAGCCGTGCAAGTTTGCAGGCCGGGGTGCATGTGCGAGTGAGTGTGAGTGCGTGTGCCGGGGGAGGGGGGAGGAACAAAGAGCCAAGTAAACACTGCGAGTCCGTGTCGAGCAAAGCTCATAAATATTCAAGTCGCGTCCTAATCTCCTCAACACACACGCTCACACGCGCACACACGCGCGCACGCCGCAATAGCGCCCGGCCACCGGCCGCCACGCCACCCGCTCGCCCGAGCGACCGTCGCCAAAACTACTTTTGCGAACCGTGCGGGGCCGGACCCGATGGGGGAGCCCGGGAGGCTCCCCGGAGCAGGCTCTAGGAGGGGTCCCTTCGCGACACCCCCCCCAAATCTGCAGACCTAAAGACGCAGGGCTCGGGTCCCACGTGTCCTTGACCTCCTAACCGTGCAGGATCGCGGGGGAAGAAGGGGTTGGGGTGCGGGACCCCGGAGGGACCCTATCCCGCACTCTTCCCCAGCCCCGGGGCGGGCTGCAGGGGATGGCCAGCTCCAGGCACCCCGGTCCGAGGGCCCTGGTGACCGAGAGAGAGAGGACTCCAGGCTCCGCTCCCAGGAGCCCCAACTCCCCAGTCCCCTCCATCCACCCTCCCTCCCCGGCCACCTACCTGGTGGCGCGCGAGTTCCACGGCGAGCGCCTCGGGCCGGCTCTGCAGCTCCATCCCGGCAACTTGGACAGCACTTTGCGCTCACTTTGGCCCGGACTCCCGGGAAGTTGTGCGGCTTGGCTGGGGCCGGACCGGGCGAGGGTACGCCGGGCCTCCAGGAAAAGGGGGACAGGGCCGATCGAAAACGGGACTGGCGAGGAGGAAGAAAGGCGACAACTCCTCGGGCTGCCCGCTAAGTTGTGCCGGGTCCCCGGGCTGCCGGCGAGGCCCGGAGCATGGTCCCCCCCGGGCGCCCAGAGCCCCGCCGCAGCCCTGCACGCGCGTCCCGCCACCGCCCGCGCCCGCCGCCCGCCGGCAGGGACTATATTTCCTCCGGCGCGCGCGCCTGGATCTTTCTGGGCCTCGGCAAAGTTGTGCCACGGCACGATGCTAATTCGGCAATGCCCGGATGGAGCGGGCCGGGGCGGTCGGGGGCGTGGCCTGGACGAGCCTCTGGCCCCGCCCCCGCCCCGCGCCTGCGCAATGCCTCCCCGTCGCCGCCGGGCGCCCCGAGCTGAGAACAAAAGTGGCCACGAGCGGAGCGCAAACTCGGGCGCTCGGAGTGGGGTGCCCGGGACGTCCTCCGTAGGGAGGACGGGGCGCCCCGCCAGCCCGCGTTGCTGGAGGGCCCAGGCTGACTCGGAGCCAAGGATACTTTCGGGTGGGAGGGTCCCTCCGGGTCCGGCTGCGCTTTCTTGACCCCTCATTCATTCCGCCCCTAAATTAGTCTTGTCGCCAGAGTCTCCACCGCCCGATGGCCCCTGTGTTGTTTTTAAACAGTTTGAAAATCCATTTTTATTTATTTATTATTTTGGGGGGAGAGACAGGGTCTCGTTCTGTAGCCCAGGCTGTTCTGAACTCACTATGTAGACCAGGTAGGCCTCGAACTCTTGGCGATCTATCCTTCTCACCCTGCAGAGTGCAGGGATTAGAGGCGAGCGCCACCACGTCGGTCTCGAAAATTGATCTCTTGACTCTTTCTCTAATGATTTTTTTTTTCTTTTACACTCACAAACTCTCAGCAGATGTCACTAGACTTTAAAAGATGGTGTTAAAAGTCGTAAACATGCCTGGTCAATGTGACAAGAAACAATTATAACAGCTACTGCTGCGAGGATCACATTTCAAAACTCCCGGATCCTCAGCCAGGAGGTTAATGTCTCTGCATCGATATTAACCATGGCGGAGTTACTGTGTCCATCAATTAATGTCGTATGCCCTGTGCCTGTATTTGAAAAATGCTAGGAGAGAGGGGGCCGCCATATCTCAAAGTAAATGTTTGAACAGGTCACTGGTCATAATTTCCTCTTCCCACAGAGCACAAAAATCTACCCAGGCTCACCGAGTCACCAAAGGCGGGGGAAGGACTGTGCTTTCCCTAGTCCTAGGTCAGGCTCCAGGCACCTGAACTTGACGGAGAGCAACACCCCACACATCTCTTCTGTTGTCAGCTGAATTTAATGTCGCCAACTCCCTCCCAGCCTCCATCCCCAAGAGCCCCACTTCTGGGACCAGCCCAATTCAGGACAATGTCTCCCTCTACTTGCTCTTTTTGCATTTAGGGGTGCTGAGGACAGAGGCCAGGGCCTGGGCTTTCTAGGTAAATACACTACCACTGAGCCATATCCTCAGCTCCTCTAAATGTGTTGGCTGGGCTGGACACCAGCCTGATAAAGTTAATTGCCCTGGGGATTGATGTTCAGAGGGCCAGAGAGAGAGAGAGAGAGGGGGGGTGCATGCCAAGAAGATCCCTGTTGTTATCTCTGTAAATATTACTGGCTTTTTGGTGGAAATCCAAGGTAACTTTATTTATGAACTTATTTGCATGTGTGTGCACTTGCATACAAGTACACACACACACACACACACACACACACACATCAACAGGATCTCTTGCCACCTCAGACGAACAGCAGACACTTAACCCCACTTTTTGCATCTGGTTTGGGAATTGAACCCTAGCCAACATGCTTTGCATGCAAGCGCCTTCAACTGCTGAGCCATCTTCCCAGTCCCAATCCACAGTAATTTCACTGGCCATGTGTGGTCCTTAAATCAATAGGGCAAACATTCAGGTTGTCCTTGGCTGGCCCAAGCTCAGACAAATGCTGGTCAGCCTGAGAAGTGTTTCTATGGTGGAGACAAGGCCTGCAAGCTGCTGTTCGCTAACTAGGGCTTCAGTAAGCATCATGCATCACCAATAAGCCCCTCCGTGTTTTCTTTTTTAAATAATTTTATTTATTTATTATTTATTTATTTATTTATTTGAGAGAGTATGGGCATGCTAGGGCCTTGGGCTGCTGCATACAAACTCCAGAAAAATGTGCCATTTTGTGCATCTGGCTTTATGTGGGTATGGGGAATCGAACCCAGACCAGTACGCTTTGCAGGCAAGCTCTTTTAACTACATCTCCCCAGGACCCCTCTGTGTTTTCTGAAGTCACCTCCTTCCTGTGTAAATACTCTACAGTGCCTAAGCTCTCTGACAGTACCCAGGGCCTTATGCATGCTAGGCAACTACCCTACAACTAACCTATATCTTTCAGCCTCTCTTATTGAGACAGTGTCTCACTAAGTTGCTTGGGCAGGACCTGAACTTGTGATCCCAAGAAGCTGTAAAGGCCTGTACCAAGTCTGGCAAAAGCAGGTGCTCTTGTACGAAAACTTGGAGGGAGTCCAGTGATCCTGCTGGCTGGTTAGCTCACCTTCCACAAGCCCTGCTTATCCCAACATTCACTTCAGACGCCTTTATTGGGAGTCCTGCCGCTTCTGCACAGGGGTATGAGCCAGGATCAGGTCTCTGCTGAGGACCAGGGTCTGATACAAAGGCCACAGGAGAGACTGAAGTGGAAATCACTATGTGTGTGTGTGGGGGGGAATACATGAGGGAGTTGCCTCGCCTCGAGGAGGAGACCCCTAAAGGAGCAGATTCCCAGGGGCACCACTGCCCCAACAGGGAAGAGATAGACAGGAGGTAGGAGGAGCTTGAAGATGCAGCGTGTGCACACAACACCAGAGAGTTCCTGGTGGGCTGTGAGTTTGACTCCACGTTGCCTCCCCTCTCCAGAGGCATCCTTTATGCAGTTTGGTCCTGTGGAGGTAGATGCAACTATTCCCACTTCACAGATGAGGAAACTGTGGCGCAGAGTAGCCCCAAGCAGTACGGCTATTGCTGAAGCTTCCATACATGCCAAGGTTTCAGGGAAGCTCCACCCATGTCTCTTTTCACGGAGCTGGACAGGCTTGGAGGGAATGGCTGCCTGGCTTACCACCACCACCTGCCTCTTCCCCACATTCTTCTTTGGCTCACTTTGTGCCCTTTTTCTCCACAGTGACTGGAGTCAGGAGTGGCACTGTCTGGGAGCTGAGATGGCAGAAACTCAGTCCCTCTGGAGCCAAATCACAGAGTCAATTGTAGCATCAGATTGTCACATTCCCTCCTCTGGGCATGTCCAACCCCTGCTGCACAGTGTACATGGGCGCCACCTGCCAGACATACAGCCCCAGCCTCTCTCCTGGGCATCTTTGCCTCGCTCAGATTCCCTGTATCACAGGTGCCCCGAGCCTTCCTGTGACTAGAGGGGAATGCCATCCAGGCTTTGTCCCTGGTTCCTGGCACACAGCTTCTAAGACCTTTGACCTTTCCTGATGGAAGTGATGTCCATTATTCATTGGGGGTGCTGTTGGATCCCACCTGAGTTTGCACTAAGGGAGCGACTGACAGCTAGATAGCCTTACGATGGAGCCAGTCCCCAGAAAGCAAAGCCTGCTGTCCAGCCAGGCCTCTGGGTGTCCTCTGCTAAGCTCTGGAGGGACTGGAGGGTGGGTAGATGCCCACAGAGGACAGGTGGGCTTGGCATATGGAGACTGTTGTACATATTTCATATTGATGGGACAAAGCACACAAAATGCAAATGGTAGGAGGAAAGGATTTGTTTTGGCTTAAAGTCTCAAGGGGAAGCTTCATGATGTCAGGGGAAACATGGCATGAGCAGAGGCTGGACATCACTTCTGCCACACAAGCAAGTGAGTTGAACTAACACTGGCAAGCTAGAGGCTAATAACCCTCAAGGCCCACCCCCAGCAACACACCTCCTCCAGCAAGGCTCCACCTCCCAAGTGGCCATCAGCTGGGGGCCAAGCATTCAAAACACATGACTTTATGGGGAACATCTGATTCAAACTACCATATTCCATCCTCACCCCATAACTCATGACCGTCCATGATGTAAAATGCACTCAGTCCAACTTTAAAAGCCCCATAGTTCTTTTATCAATGCCCCACACCTTTCAAACATCCCCATAGTCCAAAGTCTCTTACCTGTGAGCCTGTAAGATGAAAACACAAGGGCTGGAGTGATGGCTCAGTGGATAAGGCACTTGCCTCCAGTGCCTAAGGCCCTGGGTTCAATTCCCCAGGACCCACATAAGCCAGACCCACAAGGTGGTGGCCCTGGTGTTCTCTCTCTTTCTCTTTCTTTCTCTCTCTCTGCTTGAAAAATAAATAAATAAAATATTTTTAAAAAAGAATCTAAGTCATCTTCAAAAAAAAAGATGAAAACACAAGGTACATGCACATAATGGCACAGAGAAAACATTCACACTATTCACCATGGCACAGTAAGAAAATATTGAACCAATGAGAGAGCTTAAAAAAGCAGGCAAATATCAAATCCTGCAGATCCATGTCCACCTGAGACTCACGACGAAGTCTCTGGGGTTCCAATTCCACTCCTCCAGCTAGACTCCCTTCCCAAGTTGCCACCAGCTGAGGACCAAGCATTCAAAACACATGAGTTTATGGGGGACATCTGACTTGAACCACCTCAGGGTCAATGCTATAGAGGCCCTCAGGGCTGGTTCAGGGAGAAGACCAGGAGGCCAATGCTGGACCAGGCTTTCTCACCCACAGGATGCTCAGCAGCTCAGCACACCTCCGCTTCTTTCACTTAGCATGATGCTCTCCAGTTCCGCCCGTTTTCCTGAAAAATGACATAATTTCATTCTTCACTGTAGTCAAATAAAGCCCCATTGTTTATATGTACCACGATTTCTTTGTTCTTGGGATTGGATATGTGAAAATAAAAGTAACAGCCATTTACACATTGGTCACTAAGTGCCAGGTGCAGCTCCCCTAACATGTCTAATCCTTACAGTCGCCCCATTTACAGATGAGCAAACAGGCTGTGAAGGGCTCAGTGACCTATCCACACAAGGCAGAGTCAGGCTTAGCCCCTCCCTTTCTGTGGACCATCGGAGCAGAAAGGAGTGGACGGAATGTCCCACAATAGCAGAAGTGACCCTAGCAACGGAGCCCAGCCTGGGTTATCTAGTTAATCCTCACTCCCTGTGGCATCCCTACTGTACCAGTGAGGGTACTGAGGCACAGGCCTTGCTCCGCACCAGCTGGTCAGCCCTGGATGCTCCCTCTGCTCCTCTGTGTGTGATGTGTACGTGAGAGGTGGCATCTGCAGGGGCCTGCTCCCCCAAATTCCTGTTCTAAAGCATGATGGAACTTAGATATTGGTGGGGTGGGGAGAGAAGACCAGCAGTGGTGGCCAGGCAGGGGGCTGGCATTTACCATGAGGACTTCCATGGAATGTACTGGTGGGAAATAGGAGGTGTAAATATGTGACATGATGGTCAGTCATCATAGCCCAACGTTATACCCCATTTACAGATGGAGAAACTGAGGCCACCCACCCCACCTGTTGTGATCCCCCTATCTGAATTCAGATAAGATTCACAAAAGTTAAGAGGTCTGTGAGCAAGGGAGGGGGAGGGAAGGCATGCTCTCCCCAAGCCAGCTTGGGGTAGACAGTAGAACATTTGGGGCACAGTCTCTCCCCAGGGAGCCTGGTTTTGTGTGGGAATTCCTAGGACAACACCACGTGTACCCACTGGGGCCTCAAGCAAGCATCTCCCTGCAGCCTCCCTGCTACTTCTCAGGGCATGGAAAGACCAGAAGTGCGAGAGCCTCCATCCTTTCTGGAGTGACTGACGACCTTTGGGGACAGAAGCTGGGGTTGGAAGGCTGATTCCAAGTCCTTTGCTTCATATCAAGAGTCTGGGGTTTCTCCTGGATACAAAGTGCGCTGATGAAAGGAAGGGAGAGAAGGGAGGTACGACCACCACTGCCCAAGCATCTCTCTGCAGGAGCCAGAAGACCATGGGGTCCCAATGGAGCCCCACCCTCAGTGCCACCTGATGTTGTTTTGTTCCCAAGCTTCTATTATTAGAAGAACCATCCTAATTAGTACATCCACACCCACGTCAACATAGATTCTAAACCAGCCACCCAACTGGCTTCTGAGAATGAGTCAATGTGTCGCACATAGATGTGGGATGTGCTTTAAAAGAAGAGAGTTCCTCCATACCGTGCTAAGTCCTCAGTCCTCTCTCGCCTTACACCCAGAGCCCCTCAGAGCCGAAAGAGAAGAACTGCCATGGACTTTTCTTCCCACACTTGATGACGTTTTCTTTTCTTTTCTTTTTTTTTTTCTGGCCAACCAGCAATTCAGAAACTGAATTTTCACAGTGAAATAATGGAAGTCATTTTCCCCCAGCCATCCCGGAGCTGTTGCGGGATCTCCCTCCGGATACTCAGCCACTCTGATCCTACGGAAGTCACTGGGGAACTCCATGTGGGGAAAGTGGCTTTTGTTCCACCTGCGACCTCATCCTGGGTCCCCCTGTGTCCACTGAGAAGCCCCCATGCAACAAGGACAGACAGGTATCAGCTTCCACATCACAGGACGGGGGCCAGAGATAAAGAGGGGCTGGAGGGGAGCCACTTAAAGCGGGAGCAGAGGATATTGCACTATTTGCATCCTACATCTAGGGAAACTGAGACTCGGAGTAGGTGGGTTACTTCCCAGCCACTTGGCTAGGTATTGTCAGCAAGGACTTAGACCCCGATGATGTGGGCTGGAGTCAGAGCATTGCCAATGGAAGAATTCCAGTTCACCAATCCCAGGAGCCAGGGCCACTCAGGACATGGGGACACTAAGCCTGGTTGGGTGGCAGAATTGGGTGGGTGGGCTGGAACCCAGTATGCCTGGACAAGAGAGAGTCCAGGGGCTCCACCTGGGTTGAAGCCAGATGCCAACCCTGAGCTGCACTGGACTGAGTCCAGCCAGGAAGGGAGCCCAGGAAGCCCTGGGTGGGGGCGGGGAATCTGATGAGAAGGCCAGTGAAGGGCTGTGCTGCAGGTACTTTGTGGACCAGAAAGGGCAGTCAGAAAAGGGACTTTCAGGCCAGCTTGGGCTATAGAGTAAGATCCTATCACAAAATCAAAAACAAAAACAGAGGCTGGGGAGATGGCGCTTCCCGTTCTAATGAGCCACATGCAGAAACCCTGCAACAGAACCACGCGTGGCTTCCTGTTTCCCTCTCCATATCCCGCCTCATGTCAGGTGGGCAGGCAGATGCCAAGTTAGAGTTCACTGGGCACTTACTGTGCCCACCACCATCCTCATCGTCTGACTAGTGCTTACTGAGTGAGAGCACTGTACTACGGGTTTACCACGTTCTCCTGCGTCCCATCTCCCACAAACCCCTCAAGGTAGATGTTACAGCTAGCTTCGCATCACTGGGACAAACAACCAGAAATCGCTATGGGAGGAGAGGGTTGATTTCAGGATTACAAATTCCAGGGGCGCACCTTCAGTGGAGGAAGAAGCTGGTTCACTTGCACAGATCCAAGCAGAGAGGTATCACAAAGCAGCCAGCAAACTCAACAGCTCACACTGCTCTTTTCACACCTTACAATTGGACTCAAGATCCATCCTAAAACACACCTTAGGGCTGGACACCGAGATCTGCCCCCCAGTGACAGCCGCCCAGGCTACTGGACACTCAAGTGCTTGCCTTTAATCCAGAAGGATCACCGTGAGTTCAAGGCCAGCCTGAGACTCCATAGCGAATTCCAGGTTAGTCTGGGCTAGAGCCAGAACCTACCTAGAAAAACAACACAAAACAAAACACGGTAGTGATTATTAACCCCTTCATGTACATGAGAACACCAAGGCCAATCTATGCTGGGTGACATATCCAAGAGAACGTAGCCCATAAGCAGTATTCTCTGTCCTTGAGTGAAACCCAGGTACAAGGTTGGTCTTATGTTCCAATAACCCAAGCTGAATTGTCAAAGACATTGGCCAAAGGCTGCCTGCTGAGGCCCAGGGACAACACTGGAGACTGGAGGCTGGGCTTGCAGCTCCAGCTTTCTCACTCTCCAGGGAATACGTAGGTATTCTAGCTGCCATATGGTGAGAATAGTAGTTAAGGAGTTATGAGTTATTAATAGCATTTATAATAATAAAATGGAGATCATTGTAATAATGAGTGGTGCCATGAACACATGCTAACTGCCATAATTAGTTCTGATTTATTGGGAGGTTAGGAAATAATTCAAGATTTGTATATCAGGAAAGGATATGAATGGGGGCTGAGGAGCTGTCTCATGTGTAAGGACTTGAATCTGGTCCCCATGGCGACATGTGCCAGTGCTGGTAAGAGGAGACAAGAGAATCCCTGGAGCTTTCTGGCTAGACAGTCTAGCCAAATTAATGAGCTCTAGGACAATGAAAGACCTTGCACCACAAGAGGTAAACAGCATTCCTGAGGAACAACGCTCAAAGTTGCCTGCATACACACATGCACACCATGCACACACAAGCAAAGGAAGGATGCTGTCATGGTTTGACTCGGGGGTCCCCATAAACTTATGTGTTCTGATTGCTTGATCCCCAGCTGATGGCAAGTTTGGAACTGGAACCTTGTTGGAGGTGTGTTGTTGGGGGCCGGCTTATAGGTGTTAAAGCCAGCTTCCCCTTGTCAGTGTTTGGCACACTCTCCTGTTGCTGTTGGCTAGGAGGTGATGTCCAGCCTTTCCCTGCCATCATGGAGCTTCCCCTAGAGTCTGTAGCCAAGATAAAGCCTTTTCTCAGCTTTCCATCAGCTGTTTTGGTCGAGTCCTTTTTGTCAGCAACAAGAAAGCTGACTGCAACAGATATGAATCGTAAATATGTGAGAAACTGAGTGAATTACTGAGGGAAAGTTTCTAACAACCAATTCCCCAGTCCCCAGGTAAAGCCAGATGCATAAAGTGGCACATGTGTCTGGAGTTTGCTTGCAGTGGCACTAGGTACTGGCTACCATTCTCATTCTCTCTTTCTCTCTCTTTTTTTTAAAAAAATATTTTTATTCATTTTCAAGCAGAGAGAGAGAGAGAGAGAGAGAGAGAGAGAGAGAGAGAGCACCAGGGCCACCACCTTGTGGGTCTGGCTTATGTGGGTCCTGGGAAATTGAACCTGGGGCCTTAGGCACTGCAGGCAAGTGCCTTAACCACTGAGCCATCTCTCCAGCCCTCTCTCTGCCTTTCTACTTGTAAGTAAATACATTAAAAAATTTTTAACACTGGGGCTGGAGAGATGGATCAGCAGTTAAGGCACTTGCTTGCAAAGCCTAATGGCCTGGGTTCAATTTCCCAGTGCCCATGTAAAGCCAGATATACAAGGTGATACATGCATCTGGAATTTGTTTGCAGTGGCTAGAGTTCCTGGTGTGCCAATTCTCTCTCGGTGTCTCTGTTTCTCTTTTCTCTCTTTTTGCTTGCAAATAAATAAAATATTTTTTAATTTAAATATAACAGAGAGGGGGAGGTGGCTCAATAGGTATAAAGTGCTTGCTGTGCATTCATGAGGGCCTGAGGCCACTGGAGTTTGTCCCCAGCACCCACATAACCAATTGGATATGGACACACCCCTGTAACCCCAGTCCTGTATTGATGGGGATGGGGGGGGCAGACTGGAGACTCTCTGGGGCTCGCTGACAAAATAAAAACAGAAAACAGCAGATCTGGATTGAGATTCCATCTCAAGGAAACAGGCCAATGAATGAAGAGAGGACATTTGACGTTCTCCTCTGGCCTCTACACGTATGTGCACACACACACATGCACCACACATATCACGTCACACACCACAGTACTCTACACACACACACACACACACACACACACATGCTGAAGACCAAAGGATAAAAATGGAGAGCAATTACAGAAGACATCCAACATCTACCTCTGGCCTGCACACATCTGCACATATGCATGAACACACATACATGCATGCAGCTCCCCCCCCCCACACACACACACAGCAACAGATAAACTAACAAGACACCCTGGAAGCCTCTGGGCCACTTTCCCTGGGCTGAGGTGGCCACAAGGTGAAAACAGCAGCTCAGCACGACCCAGGACAGGCAGGAGGGAATTATTACATAGGTTTAGTTGACAAATAAACTTAACCATCACAATTGGAAAGTCATGTCACCTGGTGGTTTGTTGTAAAATTTCCAATCCGAACCATGCAGGACACAAGATTTGGTGACTCGTGACTGGTGCTCTCTTATGTGAGAACACTAGCGTGTGGCTGCTGCCCACTGGCTGGCAGAGGCTAGAGGATGGGACCTGGCAATAAGCAGTAGTGACATGAACAAATGCAGGGCTGGGTCGCTCCTGGTCCTGGAGTCACTAGCCCACTTCCTCATTATCGTCCCTTGAAGCACTGAGGTCTCAGGCTTCAGAATCAGGATGCAAGATTGAGTCTATAAGAGGCAGCAAATGTGATGTGTGTGGAGGCACGCCCTTCCCCGCCCTGGCTGCAAGGTCTTCTTGGCCATTTCAAGACAAAGGTACAATGCACACAGCACAGAAGGACAGGTGCAGGGGACCACCCTCATTACAGTGCACACAACCACTCACACCCCTGCCTGGACCACTCGGGCCTGTAGACCTGCCTGCCTCATACCAACCCATCGGGCACAGATGGGAAGAATGACTTCTGAGTCAGGCTGTCTTTCTAAGGTGACCCTACCCACCAGGGTCCATAGGAGAAAACAAAGGCTAGATTTGTATTTATTTTTATAGTTTTAATCATTTAAGATAGGGTTTCAAATATCCCAGGCTAGCCTGAAATATGTAGCCAAGGTTGACCTTGAACTTCTGATCTTCCAGCTTCTACCTCCTGAGTGCTGGGATTATAGGTATGCACCACAACACCTGCTTTAAAGCTGGCGTGAGTGTGTGTGTGTGTGTGTGTGTGTGTGTGTGTTGCATGCATTTGTGTGTGCAGATATGTGTGCCCCATACTCATCTATGTACTTCTTTGAGCTGTCTTTTTTTTTTTCAGTCAGTCTGGTTGACCAGTGAGCCTCAGTGATTCTCCAGCCTGTATTCCCCACAGGACTGGGGTTACAGAAAGACATGGCCCATGCCCAGCTGTTTATATGGATTCTGGGGAATCAAACTGAAGCCCTCATGCTTGCATGGCAAGTGCTCTTACCTGCTGAATGATCTCCCCGACTTTAAAGCTGACTTTAAATACATCATATAAAAGTTTAACATCCCAAACTATCACAGAATATAATTCAAGTGACTACTTTGCGCATCTGGCTTCATGCGGGTTTTGGGGAATCAAACCCAGGCCATCAGGCTTTGTAAGCAAGCGCCTTTAACTGCTGAGCCCCATTTCCCCAGCCCCTTCTTTCATTCTTTACTGAAAATTTTAAAACAGGAGCATACTATAATTGATCATAATATCTTCCCATTAACCTGTTTTGACGCCTTCACTCTCCTAACCACTGACTTGCCTCCCCTTTCCAACGAGTCTACTCTGATGTCTCATTCTTTTCTGCCCAACTCCACATTGATAGGCTCAGCATTGTGCAAGTCTTGCGGAGGTAACAACATCCACCATGAAGTCATGAATGCACCGGTAAGTTCATGTCTTAAAGATAGTATTCCAAAGTTCTCCTCCCCAGCCTGTGGCCCCTCTTCTGCAATGTTCCTCGAAGGTATGATAGTGTTTCTATTAGTGCTGAGCTCTTGTTTTGGGTTTGTCTTCCTCAAACTCTCTTATACAAGATGAATGAAAGCTATATTCAATGGGGAGGGGACGAGTCTTGTTTATTAAGAAAAACACAAGCAGGGATACCTGGCCATTCTCATATCACTTAGCTCTCACTGTTTGACATCTTGTGCTCACAGAAAGTCCATACTCATAGAAGAGGTGACCCTCAATGTGGGGACCATCCACTTGAAACTCCCCCCCCCACACACACACCCAAAAGTAGAACAGGCAATGTCATTAGATGACGTCACCACTAAGAAGTCCCAGAGGTCTCCAAGAGGAGGATCAGGAAACACGTCCAGAACAAAGTGCCACAAAGCAGAATGGGGTCTCCACAAGGCTGCTCCTGTGAGGGTGGAGGAGAGCCCTCAGCCCTACGGGTCCTACCAATACCAGCAGTTCTGCCTGGTGACACCTCCCCAGGAGACACTGATACTTTTTTCCCCACACTTTAACACTGCTCTTGTTTAGTTTGCAAAAGGAACAAAAGAAACAAACACCCAGTCCCATGGAGAGACAGGGGAAGGGTTGGTATTTATATTTGACAGGGACAAGCCCACTGAGATTCCGTTCCAGTATGATCCAATCAGAACCTTCTGTCATAGGGACAGTGAGAGTAGAGGCTCACTGGCAGCAGTCTGCTCATCACCTGTGAGAAAGACTCCCCAGACATCAGAACTGGAATTCTCCCCAAAGCCAGCACCCCAAGATGAAGAAGCCACGGGAGCCAGTGCACGTCCTTGAGAGAGAGACCCTGCTGAGGCAGATCCGGCAGGACAGCTTCCACAACTCCAGGCTTTCTATTCACTTCTACCCAACTCAACTTCCCCACCTGGAAACAGAACAGTCACCCCTGTGCTGGAAGTGCCCTGCGTGTCCCTCGTGGATCTGTCTAGAACCAGCATGTGGAGGATGTGGGTGGTGAGGTCATGCAGAGGCTGCGTGGAAAAGGACAGAGTCCTTCATGGTTGAAGGCATTGTCACCAACCTTCTCCCAGTGACATCTGACTTCTTGTAGGGGTTATGCTTGTCTTAATAAGGACTCTAAATTAAAAAAAAAAAAGTTGGTGTTGTATTCAGCTCCAAATTGCTGGAATGGACCTCCAAACCAGACAGTTTAGAGGAAGAAGGGATTTATTTCAGGCTTACAGGTCCAGGGGAAGCTCCATAAGGCGGAAGAGGCCGGCCCGTCACAGATCCAAGCAGAGAGACCTGCAGCCAGCAGCAGGGACCCAGGCGGAGCTCAGACTGCTCTGCACACCTTTAGGCTGGAATCACACCTTCGGGTTGGGCCTCAGGGTCCTCCCACAGTGACACCTCTTCCAGCCAGGCAGCTAGAAATCCAAGTGACAAGCTTTAATAAAATACCTGAGTCTATTGGGGGACATTCATTCAAACTACCACAGTTGGCAAAGTATAATTCCAACCACATGGCAGAGAGCAGGAAGGATAGGAGGGGATGAGAGGGAAGACCTGCCCTGACTGGGGGCAGCATCAACCATGCCATGCACAGGGGTGGGAGTGGGGTGAAGGGAATGAAAAGGAGCTGATCATTGACATTCCTCTCTCCCTGCTTCCTTGTCCCCTCAGATGTGAGGAGTCCTGGCTGTGTGATCCCGTCACATGAATGCCGGCCCTATGTCTTCCCACCATGATGGATGGCACTCTCTCAAACCATAAGCCCAAATAAATCCTCCCACCATAGGTTTCGTTTTGTTTTGTTTTTGGTTAGATATTTGGTTACAGCAAAAAGAAAATAGCTCATACAGGAGTATTCGGGTGAATATTGTTTTGAGAATACCAGCCAAACTGTTTTTTTCTTTTTCCTAGGCAAGTACTCACTGAGCCACAACCACTGTCCTATTATTCATTCATTCATTTTACTTTTTAAAACTTGAAACAAGATTCCATAAAGTTGCTAACCCTAGCTTTTTAAAAATATTTTATCTATTCATTTTCAAGCAAAGAGAGAGAGAGAGGGAGAGAGAGAATATGTGTGTGTGTGTGTGTGTGTGTGAGAGAGAGAGAGAGAGAGAGAGAGAGAGAGAGAGAGAGAGAGAGAGAGAGAGAGAGAGAGAGAGAGAAAGCACCAGGGCCACCACCTTGTGGGTCTGGCATATGTGGGTACTGGAACCCTGGGGCCTTAGGCACTGGAGGCAAGTGCCTTAACCATTGAGCCATCTCTCCAGCCCCCTCACCCTGGCTTTGAACTCACTCTCTGTAATCCAGGTAAGCCTACTGTCTGAGCTTTCCTAGTCGCCGAGATTGACAACCTTGCACCAGTAGGCTCAGTTCCAAATGGTTATCAAACAAACACAGCCCAGGCTGGGCCCAGGCTGGGGCTATACTCATCGCTCTTCTTCGTGATCCCACATCAGGCTAGGGTTCGTATGCCCTTGTTATGAACATATGGAGGAAGGGTTTATTTGGCTCACAGTTTCAGAGGATAAAGTCAATCACAGCAGGGAAGCATGGCAGAGTTCAGGTGGTGGGCTCATGTAGCTGGAACTCCTCACATCTCAGAGGACTTAAGTCACACAGTGGTCCATGATGTCATTAGAAACTTACTTATAAAAGCACGTGGGTTCTGGAGAGAGTGCTGGCCCAGGTTTAGCGCCTAGGAGTGAGGTACCCAGTGGTCCGGTGAATGTCATATAGACCACACTTGGGTGTAAAGTAGAGGAACTCACTGAAATGTTAGCCCACTTCCTTTTTGGGGCAGGAAGGGTTGCTGAGCCCTGGAGCTGACATTGAACTCACTTCTTACTGTGCTGTGGGAGGGATCCAAGCCCTGAGCTGGAGTCCCATCATAGTCATGAAATATCTCCTATAAGCTCATGTGTTGACCACTTGCTCCCATCTAATGGTGTTCTTTCAGGAGGTGAAGCCTAGCTGGAGGAAGTAGGTTATACTTTGTCATTGTCCCTTCCCTCTCTCTGTTTCTCTACTTCCTGTCCACCATGAGGTGAGCAGCCTCCTCCTCCTCCATAGTCCTTGGATCTCCAGAACCCTTAAGTTGTTTGTCAGGCATTCTGTCACAGTGGTGTAAAAGTAACCAACACCACCCCCAAACAGCTCTGTGTTAAGAGGCATTCGTAAGGAATTCATCCTGACCGCCCCCTGCAGTCCTGCCTGAGAAGATACCAGCTCTCTTCTGGGCCCAGAGCCTCCAACCTGTCCAGAGTCAGACTCTACCCGGGGCAGACACCCAGAACCAACCCCAAGTCTAATACTCTCCCTGATCTGCCTACAGAAGAAAAGAAAATTCTAGAATGTTGTTTTTCCCATCCATAGTCACACATCTTCCCGGTTGTGATCGGGCGCATTTCATGAGGTCCAGTCTCTCCAGTCACCCTGGCAGCCTGGTGGGATACCAGGCTGTTCAGCCACACACACTGGCCCTGATCCAGGGCCTCTCACAAGCAGCCTTGATCTTGGGTGATGTTTTGAGCGTTTTCCTCCCCAGCCACAGATGCCTGTCACCCTAGCAAGCTGCTATGTCTCCTCCCAGGTCTCCTTGACCTGCTGGATTTGAAAACAGAAGAGAAGGCCACCATCTGCCAGGGAAGCCCATTTCCCTGGGGAACAAACACTGTGCTGGACCCATCCTCCTCTCTGTGCAGGAGAGCCAGTGGGCAAATCGTACCCCTGTGGAATCCTGTTGGGTCTGCTCAGGGAGGGCAGCCCCTGGCCCACACAACCATGTTCCTCCGGTGGGCAGGTGAGGGAGCAGAGGGTCTGTGATCCCTGAGCCCCGAGCAAAGATGTGGAGACTTTTGGGGGCAACAGATTTGCAAAGAGGACTTCAGTTTGTCACATGGGTGGTGGTGGTCATGCATGGCCTTTGGGGAGGCAATGGGAGCCAAGAGGGGTTCAGCCAGAGCTGTGCTGGTGGGATGCCTGAGGGGGCAGGAGGCAGGGAGGGGACAGCTCTGTGTGAACACATAAGCAACTAGCTCTATGGCTGGGCAAGACAGTTAGTCTAGATCAGAGCTACCAAATTAAACACAAAACCCAATGAAAATGGTGGATGACCACTTTTCAGTGTGTGCACTCAGCTGAAGAGTAGCTTAGCTGCTTTCCCAAGAACTGGAGAGGCCAGCAGGGAAAGGCACAGAGCCCACCCGGGGTCCACCCATAGGATGAGCTGTCAGAAACAGCCACAGCATTGCAAGCAGAGGCAGTAGGTGACCTGCAGGGGCCTGGCCAGACAGCCAAAGCCGTGTGATGACACCTGGTGACCTGACCATCCTGCCCTTCTCTGGATCTGAAGTCTCCTTCAGGGCAGTCCTTTCCCTGGCTGCCCCCTGGTCCTGTATACTGGTCATCCTGTGCCTACCGCTCCACGCAGGGGTAAGACAATGAGCTATCATAACTGTCCTCACCTCCTATAGCCTCCTGTCTCGGTGGGCATGGTCACCTGGCAGGGGCAATCCTGGCAGACATCCCTGGTATTATGATTTAGCTCAAATCTGGATAGCTACTTAATCTTTCTGCTCTCTCTCTCTCTCTCTCTCTCTCTCTCTCTCTCTCTCTCTCTCTCTCTCTCTCTCTCTCTCTCCCTCCTCCATATTAATTCCTAGTGTTTAAGAAGTTTGTCAAGAAGTGTGAGGTATCTCAGTGGTACCAATGAAACAACAGCTGCAATTATAATTATGACCACTGTGGGAGTTCTGAGCTATTGCAGCCTCACAGTGAAAGGGGGACATTTTCAAAGTTCAAAGCCATTTAAGGAAAGTCAGTACTATTCACACTGCTACTGCTTCTTTTTTTTTTTAAATTCATTTTCTAGCAGAGAGATAGAGATAGATAGATATATATAGAGAAAGCACCAGGGCCAATACCTTGTGGGGCTGGCATATGTGGATACTGAACCTGGGGCCTTAGGCACTGGAGGCAAGTGCCTTAACTGCTGAGCCATCTCTCCAGCCCTGCTACTGCTTCTTGAGTGAACCACTTGCCTGAAAGGGGTGATCGATAGCCATTCACTTGTGGAGGGAAGTGGGTTTCAAAAGACGCCAAAACACTTCCTAGTCTTAATTAGGTGCCATTTTCCTCTATTCTAGAAAGAGCTGTGTCCCTGGGTTTGCAGGGGTGGGAGTCCATCACAAAGGGGACAGAACAGCTTAGAAGACCCTGCAGGTCAGGATAAAGGGGAAGCTACCCATGAGGGAAGATGTGAGAAAATACTGCTTTACTCCAAGAGATAGAAGTCTGGGCTGTGTCAGCAGCTTTGCTCTATCTACCCCCCACTCCCCACCCCCACCCCCACTCTAGGCACTTGCAGTCATTTGCCCCCTCAAAACTGGTGGTCCCCCAACAACAACATGTCAAAAGTGCAGGTTGTAAGCCCTTTTGTTTCTGCCGACTGATGTCCCCAAGACTGAATTCAACACTGGGACCTGAGCTTGGGCTACAAGGAGAGCAGCTGGATCCAAGGCCCACCTGGTGCTGGGGGCTGGCCCCCATGGGAGCCACGTGCTCCTTTGTAGTATGTGCTGGTGTGGGGTTTACACCTGTGTGGCCCCCCTCAGGGCTCAGCTGGGGAGGCTCCCAGACTCAAGGAACCCCTCTTGGCATTGTTCTAGGGGAATTGCTTCAACACCTCTGTGACTCAGTTTCTCCATTGAACAATGGGGACATGCAAGATGGAACCTCCACCTTGAAGAGGTAGGGAAACAGGGAAATGGTCATCGGCAATGAGGGCCGTCAGCTCTCCTCAGCTCTCCTTTCCTGTCTACTCATGTCCCTAAACACCCTTTTCAGGAATATTCTGGAAAATGCAGAACAGGAGACTTTGTGGACAGCCACTGAGGAAGATTTGGGGAGCAGGTGGAGTCCATGTAGAAAAGTAATCTGAGGCAAGCATCCCCACAAACCCAAACGTCCTTCCCTTTACAAGGCCCTGCCCAGCACCATCCGCTGCCCCCCACTCCACCCACCTGGAGCCCACCGCTTCTCCTCACCAGGGTGTCCATCCACTCTGACTACTCAGTTTGAGTCATTTTGCTCCCCACTTCAGCCCTCAGCAACCCCATGAGAGGGTGAGAAGGAAGGCTAGTCCCTGGTCTCCGTCCTTCCAGGACTGGGGTGGTTTGAATGTGGAATGTCCCCCATAGCCTCGTGTGTTTCGAATGCAGAAAGAACTGTGAACTGTGTAGGCTTGGTTAATGAGGGAACTAGAGGACTAGAGGCAGTTTGTGCGAGAGGCTGGCTGTGCCCTTCCCATGTCTTGAGAATTTGAGCAAGGTTGAATATTTCCCTCAAGCCAAATTAAATATTTCCTCCCATTGGCTGCTTTTGGTGGGGTGTTTTGTCCCAGCAATGAGAAGGTAACTACAACACCTCTTTTTTTTTTTAGAGCAAGCTCTTATTTTTTTAAAAAATATTTTACTTATCCATTTTCAAGCAGATATATATATATATATATATGGAGAGAGAGAGAGATAGAGAGAGAGATAGAGAGAGAGAGAGAGAGAGAGAGAACCAGGGCCACCACCTTGTGGCTTATGTGGATACTGGGGAATTGAACCCCGGGGCCTTAGGCACTAGAGGCAAGTGCCTTAACCACTGAGCCATCTCTCCAGCCCTACAACACCTCTTTCCAGAGCCTCTCCCATCTTCCCAGCAACTAGTGACTGTCCACTCCGCAGTCAGAGCACAGTCACTGCTGGTACATGTCCTGGCCAGCCATGTCAATACCTGGACATCTCCTGCTCTTCCCTGTCCTCCTGGCTCCATTGCTGGTGACCCCTCATCCATCATGAGCACCCGTCCCTACTGGATTGCCACATGGGACCATGCTGTAACTAACGAGTTCTCCAGCTCCTCCCCCCAGCTCTGGGGTTGGCCCTGCGCAGCTCTTCTGAGCTCCCCCTGCCAACTCCGTTTCCTCCCAGGTGTATAGTGCCTTGGGTACCGTTCTACCACTGCCTCAGGGTCTGCAGCCATTCAAGCTGACCTGTTTTCACTTAGAAGCTACAAGGAGTGGGCTAGCAAGAGGCCCTGCCCAGAACACAGGCTTATGCATTAATTATATGTGTCATCCTTGTGAGCAAAATACCTGGTGACAACTTGAAAGAAGGAAAGGGTTAATTGGGCCCACTGTTTTGGAGGGTTCAGTTCAGGGTCTCTTGGGACCTAGTGAAGCAGAAGTCACAGCAGCTAAAGCGTGTGTTGGACGCTGTTTTTCCCTTCTTGGTGGGCAGAAAGCAGAGAGAGGGAGGAATGCCAGTGCCCATCTAGAGGTCCCTGGTTCTATCCTGGGCTTTGGTACCATATGTTAAAATGGAAATGACCACCATGAAAGACCGCTCTGAAAGGAAAGGTTTTAATAGGAAGAAAGGGACCCCGAGCTCCAGGCTAGCTCCCAAAATGGAAGAAAGTGAAAGGCCAGATCAAGATCTGGCTTTTAAGGTGAATGTCCAGCATGGGGGGAGGGCCCAGGTGGTCAGTAGTTCTCAGCATCAGGAACGGCAGTGCCTCAGACAGAGACACAGCAGTGGGGGGTGTTTATCTCCTGTTCGATCCGGAGGCAGGCAGGCCAAGGTCTCTGTACTAAAACTTCCCTTGAGGCTGGCTGAGGCCGGCTAGGGGAGGCGGCCAGGGTGTTGCCTGAATTCCGACCTAACATCTCTCATTCCCCCCTCCTTCTATTTGATGGTGGCTTCAAGCCCATGGGAATGGTGCCACCCAATTCTGGGGGAGCTCTCTCAGTTAATCCTCTCTGGAAATACCCTCACAGATACCCAGAAGTGAGCCTCACTGATCTCCTGGGTGGTCCTAAATCCATCGACAATGAAGACTGGCCATCAAAGATTGTTGCAGCCCAGACCCTCGATAAGGACAATTGTCCCTCAGTATCCATGGGGACCCTCAATGAAACCAAGATCCTCAGCTGCTCAAGTCCTTCCAATTAAAGGATTCAGTATTTGCAGGGAACCCACACAATTTCTCCTGCGTACTTTGATTTTTAAAATTTATTTAATCGGTGTATGTGTGCACGCACAGTTCCTGTGCGTGAGTTCTGGTGTGTGTTGCTACAGCCTGTGTGTGGAGATCCGAGAACAACTTTCAGATCGGTTCCTTTTTCCACCTCACGTGAGGTGTTCACTGTTTACTGCCTCATTCACAAACATCTGGGTAGCTCCGCCTCCCTACTCATCCAGGTGTGCTGGGGTTACAGAAGCCCAGCACAACCTCCTGCATTTGGCTTTTCTGTGGGGTCTGATGAGCCAAACTCAGGTACTCTGAGCTTTATAGAAAGCACTTGATCCCCTCCCCAGCCCACCCGTGTACACTGAATCATCTACAAATGACTCAGACACCTGACACCATGCAGATGTGTCACCTTAACACCTGCACACACAGACACTTTGCTGTGCTGCCCAGGGAATAAGGACAAGAAGAAAGTCTGGAAATGCCTGAACAGATGTGGAAGGACAGTTACTGTTATTTTCTGCAGTGCTGACATTGGACATCCTCCCCTCCCCTTGCAACTGGCAAGTTCTCTGCATGAGAGAGCCACATCCCCCAGGCCTCTTTCCTCAAGTATCTCTGGTCAGGACTGGATCTGCAGATGTGGAGCCCACAGACCTAGAGGACAAATGCATAAAACCTGACCATCTTCTTGGACTCCTCCCTCTCTCCAGCCTTGCCCCCCCCAATCCATTCCTGCGGATCCATGGGTTAGTGGGGAAGTTGCAGCATGCATCAATTCCCCATTCATCCACGGAGCTGGGTGAGCAGAGGCTTGGAATAGCTGTGAGCCGACGGGCATAGTCGCCCGGGAGAATGTGGCAGTGGGCAGTTCTCGTTTATTGTATAGAGAGCAATTGTTTATATAGAGGAAAGTCAGAGGTAGAAGCATAGGAAGCAAGGGGATTGGTAGGGGCAAGATCTGTGGACATCTCATGAGTTTGATTGGTAGGGGCCAGTACCCTTTGGACACCTATTTTGCATAGATAAATTGAGGGGCCTACGTGACTCTATACATGTATAATAGACATGTATAGAATGGTGATGTCAGCAGAGGAAATGTAACCTTATTGTTTAGGTTTGTTATTGCAGCTGGACTAAGTTTAGGCCTTGAATTGCCTGCTTATCTCAGGGCACAGCTGTGGCCTGCCTGGGGGCTGGAGTGTCCAGGATTGCTAAGATTTATAGGGGCCCTCAGACTTTGCCTCAACTTCCTTATCAGAAGGAGACAGTCC
>PVHP010002493.1:0-38711 GCA_004024765.1 Zapus hudsonius
CCCGTTCAACCAGGGCCTACTTCATAACCCCTTCCCCCGCCCCCCAGCCTCCAGCGAGTCTCCGCTCCTTTTCTGTGCCTGAGGAACCCATCAGCCCCACTATCTGCGCCAAGAGATCCCAGCAACACTAGATCCAGGGATCTCAGCAGACTCACAACCCACACCTCCCCCTGCTGACCCCATCCCCTGGGACTGCAAACCTCTGTGGGTCTGTTCCCCTGGCCTGCCTAATCTGGTGGTCCCACCCCTCCCATACCCACGACACCTGGGGGTATGATATCCCTCCCCACAACCACCAACCCGCACAGCCCTGACAACTGAAACCGCCCCACTGCCCACTGCACTCTGTCATCCCCCACACCCATCGACCATTGCAGATATCTAAAAGGCATTCCGCCAACCACCTCAAGTGGAATAGAAATGGGCAGACCTCAACTCAAGAATATTACACCACCTGAGGAAACTGCACCAAATGACAACAACAACACCACTAAAGGGAGAGAGCAGAGGCAGGCCCATGAAGGCACGACACTAAACCCTGATCATACTGGCACAGATACTAAGGAGAACTTAATTTTAGCCATGCAAGAAAAGAAGGACCAACATATTGAATGGGTGCAAAGTCAGCTCATTAGCTTTGCCAACAGGCTTAATATATTAGAGGAGAACCAAATGGACGTCAGAAGACACATGTCAGAACTAAAGTCAAAATAACAAACTGAGGGTATCAAAAACCAGCTCTCCAAGTTAACCGAAGACATCTGCAAATATAAGAATGACTTCAGGAAGAAGTAATTAAATCAAACCTTGAAATGAAATCACATCTCAACAGGATGATAGAAGAAACCCAGAAAGAAGTTGCAGAAAACAAAAACCACATAGAAATAATAAGAACATCACTAGAATCTCTTACCAAGAGGATCAATCACTGGGAAAACAGAACCTCAGACATAGAAGACAGAACAGAGGAGAATTCAAGGGAAATCAGAACCTTGACAAAATTCAAAAGAGCAAGTCAACAAGACTCAAGGGAAATGTGGGATACCATAAAAAGACCTAATCTCAGGATCATGGGGATCCCGGAAGGAGAAGAAAACCAAACTAGGGGCATAGAAAATGTTTTTCAACAGAATTATTCAAGAAAACTTTCCATACCTGGCAAGAGATAGTCCTGTACAACCAAAAGACATACAGAGGACCCCAACACAAATTGGATCAAAGTAGGAACACGCCAAGACATATCTTAGTTACAATGCCAAACATTGAGGATAAAGAGAGAGTCCTTAGAGCAACGAGAGAAAGGAAACTCACATATAAAGGAAAACACATGAGAATCACATCATACTTCTCAATAGAAATTTAAATGCCAAGAGAGCTTGGAAAAAAGCAATTCTAGGCCTAAGGAAGAATGGATTCCAACCTAGACTATGCTACCCAGCAAAGTTATCCATCATAATTGATGGAGAAATTAAAGTATTCCACGAGACTAATCAGCTTTACAATTACTTGAGCACAAAGCCAAACCTTCAAAAGATACTACATGAGATATCCCATGCAGATGAGACAAGCAACCGACCCCAGGAAAGGAAGAGAACAAGCAAGGTAACAGAAAAGAGATCGCAACAAAAGCTCAGATACCTACCTCCGTATTCTCTACAACATGGCAAACCTCAAAGTTATAACTTTGAATGTAAATGGACTCAACTCTCCTATAAAAAGACACAGGATAGCAGGTTGGATCAGGAAAATGGACCCTTCTATCAGTTGCCTACAAGAAACACACCTTATCACTAAAGATAGTAATCTACTGAGAATAAAAGAGTGGAAAACAATTTTTCAGACATGTGTTAAAAATAAAAAAGCAGGTGTGGCTACTCTAATACGTGAAAAAATAGACTTTAAGCCAACAGCAATAAAAAGGACGATGATGGCCACTTACTACTCATCAAGGGAACAATACAGCAAGAAGACATCACTATACTAACTATGTATGCACCAAATACAAGGGCGCCTCAGTTCATTAGGCATAAATTAATCAAAAGCAAAGCAGATATAGATGCCAACACCATCATAGTAGGAGACTTTAACACTCCACTGTCATCCCTAGACAGATCGTACTGCTAAAAAAAAAAAAGCTGCTAAATGGCACCATTGACAAACTAGGGATAACAGACATTTACAGAACATTCCACCCCAACGACACAGATTACACATTCTTCTCAGCAGCACATGGAACTTTTTCCAAAATTGACCATATTCTAGGTCATAAATTATCCCTCAGCAAATTCAGAAAGATCAATGTAATCACCTGCATCATATCAGAGCACAACACATTAAAGCTAGAAATTAACAATGGGAGAGGATCCAAAAATTTCAATAGATATTGGCAACTGAACAACTCGCTCCTGAACAATGAATGGGTTAAACAAGAAATCAGACAGGAAATCCAGAAGTTCCTAGAAACAAATGATAATGAGGACATATCTTTTCAGAACTTCTGGGACACAATGAAGGCAGTTCTAAGGGGGAAATTCATTGCTCTAAATGCCTTCATAACAAAGACAGAGAGGTCTCAAATCAAACAACTATCCTCATACATAAGTTCATTAGAACAGATGGAAAAATCCTACCCTAGGAACTCGAGACGCAAGGAAATAATTAAGATCAGAGCTGAGATTAATGACTTGGAAACAAAGAAAACAATTGAAAAAATAGACAAATCAAAGAGCAGGTTCTTCAAAAAAGTCAATAAGATCGAGAAACCCCTGGCCAACTTAATCAAACGAAAAACTGAGAAGACCCAAATTAACAAAATAAAAAATGACAAGGGTGAGATCACAATAGATCCTGAAGAGATGGATGTATATACAAACCCATTTCAAGTCTACAATTCACCCTGACCAAGTCAGATTCATCCCAGGGATGCAGGAATGATTCAACATTCGCAAATCGATAAATATAATTCACCACATTAACAAACTCAATAGCAAAAACCACATGGTCATCTCAATTGATGCTGAGAAGGCTTTTGACAAAATTCAACACCACTTCATGTTCAAAACCCTGGAAAGAATAGGCATAGATGGCCTATACCTCAAAATGATAAAGTCAATATACAGATCTCCTAAAGCACAAATCATCCTCAATGCGGAACGACTCAAGGAGTTCTCCCTCAACTCAGGAACAAGACAGGGATGTCCACTCTCACCACTGCTCTTTAACATAGTGCTTGAAGTTCTAGCCCAAGCTATAAGACAAGAGAATACCATAAAAGGGATACTAAGCGGAGAGGAAGAAGTCAAACTATCCCTCTTTGCAGATGACATGATCTTATATATATATCAGATCCAAAGAACAGCATTAGTAATCTCCTGAATGTGATCAATGCCTTCAGCAGAGTGGCAGGATACAAAATTAACACACAAAAATCAGTAGCCTTTCTATATACAGAAGACAAACATTCATAAAAAGACATCAGAGAAACTGTCCCGTTCTCTATGTCCTCAAATAAAATAAAATACCGGGGAATATCACTAACCAAGGTTGTGAAAGACTTAAATAAGGAAAATATTGAGACACTCAAAAGGGAAAAAGAGGAGGATGTGACGAGATGGAAAGACATTCCATGCTCATGGTTAGGGCGAATCAATATAGTAAAAATGGCAATCCTGCCAAAAGCAATATACAGATTCAACGCAATGCCAATAAAAATCCCAACCTCCTTCTTCAAAGACATTGAAAAAATAATCTCAAAATTTATCTGGAAGTGTAAGAGACCTCGAATAGCTAAAACTATTCTGAGCAGGAAAAATTACACAGGAGGTATCACCATACCTGACTTTAAAACATAATACAAAGCCATAGTAACTAAAACACATGGTATTGGCAGAAAAACAGACAGTCTGACCAGTGTAATAGACTCAAAGACGAAGCCTTTAATGAAAATAACTTCAGCTTCTTAGTCTTCGACAAGGGTGCCAACAATGTTTGCTGGGCCAAAGATAGCATCTTCAACAAATGGTGCTGGACAAACTGGATAAATACATGTAAAAAATGAAATTAGACCCACTCCTCTCACCATGCACACAGATCATATCCAAATGGATCAAAGACCTCAATATCAAGCCTGTAATCCTGAACACCCTGGAAGAAAAAGTTGGAGGAACCTTACATGAGATAGGAATTGAGAACAACTTCCTGAGCAAATCTCCAGTAGCCCAGGAAGTGCAACAGTCACTTTACCAATGTGACCTGATCAGGCTCAAAAGCTTCTGTACAGACAAAAACAGCATTCTCAAAGTCAATAGACACCCTTCAAATTGGGAGATGATTTTCACCAGCTACAACACAGACAGAGGCCTAATTTCCAGAACCTACAGAGACCTCAAAAAAATTAATAGCAAAAACCCATATTGCCCCCTCACAAAATGGGGCACTGATCTCAACAGAGAATTTACAGAGGAGGAAACACAAAGGGCCTCTTCTCACCTGAGAAAGTGCTCAGCATCCCTAAGCATCAGGGAAATGCAAATCAAAACCACAATGAGATACCACCTCACCCCAGTCAGAATGGCAATAATAAAGAAAACCAACAACAATCATTGCTGGTGCTGATGCAGGAAAAAGGAACCCGCATTCACTGCTAGTGAGATTGCAAACTTGTTCAACCACTATGGAAAGCGGTGTGGAGACTCCTGAACACAACAGATATAGAACTACCAATGGACCCAGCTTTCCCTCTACTAGGCATCTACCCACAAGATGTCACATCTCGACACAGAAACATTTGCACAACTATATTTATAGCAGCTCAATTCATAATAGCTAAGTATTGGAATCAACCCAAATGCCCATCCATGGAGGAATGGACAGAGATACTGTGGTATATTTACATGATGGAATTTTACTCAGCTGAAAGGAAAAATGATATATCGAAATTTAGGAAAATATGGTCTGACTTCGAACAGATCTTACTAAGCGAACACTCAAAAGAACTGAGAATCGAACGCGGCATATTCTCCCTCATATGTGGTCCTTAACCAGGATAACCGTGTTCTTTATGAAGACTAATAGTAAGAAATGAGAGATTATGAATGATGGGTATGGGATGGGCAGAGGGGAATGGCTTAAACTTGAGGATAAACCCTATTAGGTTTCAAAATATAAAATCCTCACAATCATATTGTAACCTATTGAGTAAGTAGTGAGCGTCATCTGGCAAGAGGGGACATGAATGGTAGGGGAGAGAGTCTAAGCCTGTGAATAATTAGAGCAGCCTGACAACCCCTGGTTCCATCCACTGGTTCCTTCCCTCACTGAGCTGTTGACTAAAAAGACTATTAAGATTCCAACAACTTGACAGAATTCTGTCAAAGCTCTTGGGTGCCCTCTCTAGGCCTGAGGCAAAACCCTGTTGCTAAAGAAACCACAGAATGCCATTGACCAGCATCGACAGACCCTGCAAAGTCCTTAATGGTATCCTGCCCCCAGAAGGCAGTTAGTGTTGTGCTAGAAGACTATGCACAGGCTGCCAGGGGAAAATAATCAACAGCAGCTGGAGTAAACAGAGACCACTGACACGAAAAACAATCTGCAGTCATGAGTAGGCTGACAACACCCCCTACTGAGAGAGAACAACAAACCAAGAAAGGAGCACTTGTGCAATGGAGGAGCCTGGGCCTGGGGTAGACAATCAACAGCTTTCAAATTTGGCCAATTTTCCACTTAGTGAAGGGGATCACTTGTCTGGGACTTGGGATTCAGGGTGATAATTACCGGATCCCGTGTTCTTGGGCTCCTGAGATAAGATACACTGTGGGAGCGATTGACGGGGAGGCTACTAAAAATAGAATCTAGGTAATCCAGAAACGTGTATATTTCTTAACCTACACTGATCACACTCTCCGATGGAGACTGTGCTTGTATTTTTCAGGATGCAGCGAGAGAGCTGGGGCCCATCTAACCCTACCAATACCTGAGATTCTGGCAAGAGAGAAGCCACCACAGTCATATCGTGGAGGATCCATATGGAATCCTGCAGAGAAAGATGGAAGGAACGAGGAACCCACAGCCACAGACATTCAATCTACACAGGATAAGCCAGTGAGACAGAAACCAATGATCATCAACACAAAGACCCCTAAACTCACAACCTTAAAGCAGCCTTAATACTCATCCACCATGACTCAGGGACCTATGCGGAAGAGGGGGTGAAATGATTGTAAGAGCCGTGGTGGGGGAGACTATCCAGAGGCATAGCACCCTTCAGTATCAACACACTTGGGCCAGGAGGACCGGGCTGAGTACTAGGCTGTCTAGGGTCTCCTGCCACAAGGACTGATAGAGACGGCCCACGGAGAAGGATATCCAGCTGAATGGGGATGGGGGGGCACTGGGGAATTGGGGATAACAACTCATTGTTTGCCCACTAAATAATGTAACTCATTATGGACAATAAATATATATATATATATTTAAGGAAAAAATATTGCTACTATAAATGCAAATTGAAGGATAATTACTGGAAAATGTAATGGCATGAATACCCAGTGATTTGATGCTGATTTCTAAGTTAGTAATTAATCCTTTCAAAGTGAAGTACATGTTTTTCTCATCCTTTCCATTTTTACTATGATAGAGAGAGAGTAGTCTATTGGAAAGGACACTGGGTTATTGGGCCGTTGATATAATTATGTATCTGGAGATTTGATCCTTGATGGGATGTCTTTAAACTGTGCCAAATTACTTGCTTCAATATCTCCTTTCTCTAGGTTAGACTTGACCACTATAGATATTTACTGAGATTTAGAATGTTAAGGTAACCAGCAGATTTTGGGCTGTGAAGGCCAAAGAAGGGCTCCCTAGACAGTTATAATGCATACGTGATACTATCTGTGTACAAGCTCTCCTTACTTGCACTACCTGACAAAATTTCTGCTCTTGCTCTATCCTACACTTTAATTTCTACAAGTTATGAATCAGACCTGTGCACAGTTCTATATTAAAACACTTTTAAAATGCTTTTCAATAATGTTCACATTATTGGACTTTGCGAATTATTTTTCATTAAATAAATGGTTCTATTTTCTTTTCTTTATTTTTTCCTTTAGATTTTCTTACATAGAATTTCACTCTATTGCTGGCTGACCTGAAATTCACTATGTAGTCTCAAGGTGACCTTTAATTCACAGTGATCCTCCTATCACTGCCTTCCAAGTGCCTGGATTAAAGGTGTGTGCCACCATGCCCAGCACATGGTTACTATATTCAACTCAGTGATAATTAACACTTATTGAATTTTTAGCATATGAAAGGAACTGTGATTTATTTACATGGGCTAAACCCCATTAATTCTCACAATAATCATGCATGCAGCAGAACTTATGATCACATGCTATATAAAGATAACAACATATTGAAATACATAGTCCCTCTCTTCAAGAAGCTCACCATATAATATAAACCACAGTCTCATAACTTAATGTAGCTCAGTATGTACTTCATCAAATTTGACTGCATAGCAGATCATAGAAATCAGACAATGGTCTAGAGAGATTAATGTTAAAGCTCAACTCTAGAAGAAATGTTGGGATTTACTTAGGACAAGAGGGAAGGAAGTCTTTCCAGGTAGACGCATTTGTATGGGAAAAGGAATGTATATATGAGGAAGCTTGTCATATTCAGTGTTCTGAGTTATTCAGAATTATTTCAGACTGGCAAGGGTCAAAGATGTGAGGGTGGATGGAGCAATTACTCTTTTTTTCTGGGACAAAGTACATGACCAGAAGAAGCTTATGAAAAGAAAGGATTTATTTCAGACAGCTAGATTAAAAGGGAAGTTTCATCATGTTGGAGGAAGCTGGCTCACTTCATTATAAATGCACTGCGGAGAGAACAGCATGAAGGAGCTGGCTCTGAACACACAGTGAGCTGGGTTAAACAATCCCAGGGTCCTCTCCCAGCAGCACACCTCTTCCAGCCAGGCTCCACTTTTCAAGGGCTTTACCAGCTGGGGACTAAGTAGGAAACTTAATCATAAACACTTGAGGTTTTGAGGGCAATTTTACATTCAAACTACCAGAGTTGTGGTGAATAGGAGAGAAGCAGCACCCACAGGAAGAAAAGGCACACAGTCCTATTCCAATTTAAGAATTATGAAGATTTGGAGTCATTAAGAAGTTATGGAGGCCATTACCATGTACACATGACATTTAAGAGTCTCAAGATCTCTGGAGGAAACACAGAAAATAGTTTGGAGCTAGAGAAGATTATATAGAGAGCAAAAATGCTGGTGACGAAGAATGATGAAATAGAAATGTTGACTACTCAAAATCAAGAGGCCTTGTTGGCTTAGAGAAGATAGAGGTTTATTCCTTCTTAATAGATTGCTTTTGGTCCAGAGGTACTATAAAACTACTGGTTGAGCCCTGTGTGTTGATGTGGAAATCATAATTGAACTTTGATAGGCATCCATTGAGGGAGAGAAAAAAATGAAACAAACATAAAAACTTGCCAGAGTCAAAATAGGTGTTGAAACTTAATGGTAATGAAATGATCATGGTGGGGTGGGAGAGGCAAAAGAGGTAGTAAGATCATGTGGATGTCCCTCCTGTCTTTAATGGGATTAAAGCCCTTATAAAAGAAAATTGTAAAGCATTAATTTCTCACTTGCCTTTTCATTTTTTGCCATGTGAAGAAACAATATTCTTCACTGGAGGATGAAGCAACACAATATCACCAAGAAGCAGAGAGCATCCCTATACAAAGGAACTTTGAGCTTGGATTTATCAGCCTCCAGAACTGTGAGAAAATAAATTTCAGTTCTTTATAAATTCCACACTCTGATATTTGGCCATACAAATGCACTAAGTAAAGGGATGATGACTTGAACTTGTATAACTGTTATGCACATGAACATTAAGGGTCTTAACCATCAAAACATTAGTCTTTAAAATGAGAAGGCAAAATGGTTTGGTGGATATGGATTGTGGATAGGAAGGCATAGCTTTGATTCCTGAATTTGCCACAGAACAGGTAGCAACATTAACCTTGATAATAGTAACCTTGAACTTGATGATCCTTAACTTTCTAATATGAAAAAATCAGAATTTTAAGGTGCCAAATAAAGGCTAAAATGTTGTACAATATATAGAATAAACTGAGATTGCTACCTTATATTTATAGTAGTCATCAATAAATATTATTTCCCTCTCCATTTTCTGCCCTTTCTCCCTATATCTGGATAGAAAACTGGATTAGCTTTCTATGAATGGGAGAAAATATTTGAGATAACTTAAAAGGTGCAAAAATTCACTTTTAATTATCCTTCCAAAATTTTTAAAAATATTTTTATTTATTTATTTGCATGTATAGAGAGATAGAGAGAGAATAGGTATTCCAGGGCTTCCAGCCACTGCAAATGAACTCCATATGCATGTGCCATTTATGCATCTGGCTTTACGTGGGTACTGGGGAATTGAACCCCGATCATTAGGTTTTGTAGGCAAAGGCATTAATTGCTGAGTCATATCTCTAGTCCCTCCTTTTAGAATTTTAATCCATGCTTATTTGGCCTGATTACTTTGGGCCTGTGATGAGGCAAAACATCAGAATTAGTAAAATCCATGACATCTGTGAAGGAGAGACAACAGGACATGGGATGAAATATATCCTTCCAGGGCCTTCTCACAATGACATACTTCCTGCCACTTAGACTTCTCATCCTAACATTTCTACCAGCTATGATCACTAAGTTGAGACTCCACAAAAGAATTAATGTTATTATGAGGTCAGAGCACTCATGATCCAATCACTTCTGAATACTGCTGAATTTAAGGCCATGTCTTCAATATATGAGTTTTTTTTGGGGGGTGCATTTCATATCCAAAACATAACAGGTGCTATATGTGAGTCTCATACAAAGATATGTTAGCCTCATTGAATAGCCAATGAGTAATTACATTGCTAAGTATTTCATATTTGTAATTTCAATTTTTATGGATATATGTCTATTCTGATTTTCATGAAATATAAAAATAAAAATCCAATGCCACTTGAATAAAATCCCCCATAATGAGTTATATAAATGCTAAAATAGAAGCCAGAGAACCAAGACAGGGTTTAACTAGAAATATTTTTTAATTTTAAGGTTAAAAACAGGATCATATGCTGAGAATCTGGTCTATACTTTAATTATAGGAATCATATTTAATCTTCTCCTTTATATATTATCATAGTTTTAAAATTAGGAACTGGTTTTTCAAAGTTATACTAAAAATATTCAGTTCACTTTGCCCTTGATGTAACAAACCAAAAATGCTTCTGGCCATCCTGGTGGTATCTAAACTCCTCAGGACTAAAATTGACTGCTGAACTCTGCTCAAGGGAGCAATGAGGGGATTAATGCTACTTTCCATTTTTCCATTCGCAGCATTTCTATTAGACTCATAATAATTGACCCCTGTGTGCGGATCCTCCACTTGGGAATCACTTTGGAATTAGTACCTCATAAACTGGCATCTGCTCAATTGTCCCTTCACAAGTGTGATAAAAATTACCTAGATTCATAAATGTGATAGAAAATGCTGCCATAATAATGATAATGGATCTCCTCAGGTCCAAGTTATTTTATCTCTTTCCTATGAGGATTTTTTTCATCTTTCTTTCATTTCCTTAACTGAGCATATTTCTAAAGTTCGATGTAAAGCCATAAAATGAAGCCATTTGGTACTCAGTCAATCCTCCATCTTAGCCTACTCTAGAGCGATTAGGCATTTTAATTAGTGCAAATCTCTTTTGTCCATGAGTAATTTTAATGAGTGTTTTTGGCTGTGCTCCTCTATATGGCTTTAAACTTGGATATATTTATTCTGTTTTACTTTCCTTTCTTATTTCAATTTTGTTGATTTTCAAATGGGAACAGGAATGTCTTTGGGCCTTTTTACTAAGTTACTCAATGAGTTTGGGTTTCTGAGGAAAGCATTGTGGCAGAGGGAGTTGTTTATATTCAGAATATAATTAGTAAGATACTAAGTCCCAACTAACAATGATGTCATGGGCCTAGCTTTTTCAGATAGGTATTTTCACTTAATTTCATATAATTTCTTCAAATTTGAGGACAGGACTATGCCCAGCTCTCTGGAGGCTGAGGTAGGAAAATCATTTGCCATTAAGTTGAGGTCAGCTTGGGCTACTGAGTGAGTTCCAGTTCAGCCTGAGCTACAATGAGACATTTTTTAAAAATAAAACAAAACCAAACAAAACAAGGAGATGGGTCAAGAGACATGTATGTCAAAGGACCTGGGCAAGAATGTTCATAGCAGTCATATTTTTTAAAATTTTCTTCTAACTTTATTTTTGACAATTTCATACATGTACTTAATGGATACTGATGATATTCATCTCATCACCCTCTCTAATCCCTTTCCCAATAAACACCTTTTTCTTTCCAATGAATTCTCTTTGTGCTTTCGTGTCTTTTTTGTGGCCCACTGAGATATTCAATTAGGGCTGCTTGCATGAGCATGGGTGGGTAGGGGGACTATATTCGAGAGTGTGGATAATTTACCAGTGGCTAGAGTGCTGAATAACATGACTCCCCACCCACATCAACCATTAATTGTCAAAGCTCCTCTGGGAGTCCTAGGGTCTTGCAACACCCCCACCCCTTCAATACAGGATGCTTATGGGCATGGGCTCAGTGTTGTACAATAAACCATAGCAGCTATTCATTCATGTTGTGTCCAGAAGACAGCATTCCACAGCACTCTTCCACATCCTTTGATATTTAACCATTCTTTCTAACTTTTCTTCTGCAATGTTCCTTGAGCTTTGGAGGGGAATAAAATAGCTGATTTGTTTAGGGCTGAACAAACAACAGACACTTATCCTCAGAACTTTCATCATCTATGTGTCTCTGGGTAGATTTCTACCTATTGCAAAAAGAAACTTGTGTTACTGATGCTGAGCAATAGTTATCTATGGGTTTCACTTATGGCCATTTAGCATAAAAACAGTTGTAAACTCCAATATAGGGCCTACAACCTTGCTATTCATGGGATTTTAACCTGGCTTATAGTACCAAGTATGAATTCTCTCCTGTAAAACAGGCCTTCAATCCAACCAGAAAGTGGTTGGCTATCCAATAGCAGTCACCCCACTACTGCACCAGTGGGCGAGTCTTGCCTGACAGGTAGGTAAGTTGTGGAGTACACAATATCCATAGCTAGGTCACACTGTTGGTGACTTTCTTGCCTAGCAATCTTCAAAACACCCTCATGCATTATGAAAGCCAGTCAGCAGGGAGAAAACTTCTAGCTCAGTTCCAGATTGATTTTTCTATGTCCTGCACCTGGTGTAGCAATATTTCTAATAGCAACAAACTAAAAGCCACCCAACTCTCCCCCAGTGGCAGAATAGTTAAGTAGATAATGTTATAACTCTATAATGAATTCCTGAAGTTCAGAGAGAAGAAATATAATTATTTACAAATACATGGACAAAAACACAAAGAAAATGGCCAGTGTTTAAAGTCTGACATAGAGGTGCATATATTGAATAATTTTACATTCACAATGTTCAAGTACAGAGAAACTAATAGATGGTGTTAGAAGTCAAAATACTTGCTATTCCCAGGCTACAAGAGGTAGAAGTGAGGTTTCCTGGTAATACTCTATATCTTCATATGAATATTGCTTATATAGATGTGTTCATTTCATGAAAATTTAATGAGATGTTGACTTATTTTCTGGATACATATATATTTTCAATAACAATTGGCAGTGCAAAAGTTTATTATCCATCAGCTCTATTGTTTCTTGGTCATGTTGCATATGAGAAAGCATACGGAATTTCTGGCTGAGAATGATGACTGATGAACATGAAAACAGGTTTGGCTTGCATTTAGGTACCAGAAAACTCATCAGCAAGAGTATAAAATTGAGTCTAGTCATAAAAATGAAAATACCACTGGCTCAATAAGCCAACAATTATACATGAATTGCCAAGTTTATACTGCCCAAAATTTCTACCTCCTATTGCTTGATGGCACAAATAAGCATGTTAGGAAGGAATAAGATATTGTCAGTGGCAAGGACCTTTGAAAATATTCCCTCAAAAACTGCTCTGCCATCTGGATAGAAGGTTTACAGCCTTAACGCTGCATGAATGTCTATTAAGAGAACATGTGAAAAGGAGACAATGAGGAAGAATAAATATGAACATTCTGTACTTACGTAGCCAAAGTGTGAGCCTTTCCAGCATGCCCAGATGCTAGAACCTTCCTCAGCTAATCAGGTACAAGACCTAATGAAAACAAGTCCTGGACATAATGCATATAGTGAGGAGAGATGTTTGCTGTCCAAAGTTTGTGCAATGCCATATAAATAGGATAACCAGGAATCCGTCCTCAGCTAACCTATTAGAGATTTGTCTATCTGTGGATTTTAAAATAAGGTAATTGAAATAATGTCTCTTGGTTTTAGGATTGAATTTGTATTGTATTATTTACTTGGAAATTAAAATTGTACCTATAGCTATGATGAAGTAAAAAGAAAACTATAAAATCTTGTACTTACTGAACAAAGTGACCTATTATTGTAAATATTTCCCCCAGAGCGTCATGGAGAAGTGATATTCTGAATAAAATACAGTGCTCTATAATTAAAGCATTAAATCTGAATCAATTACCTTTGCATAATGAACTGGCTTTCCTATCATTCTCCCCAATGTAGGAAAGGTCTCTGTAATATAGGAATTTCCCAAGATATTCACAGCTCCTTGTAGACACTATTTCTATAGGCTCCCAAGTGGTCATTTATTAAGTAGCATTTCTCAGTAAACCTTTCCTATAATTTTCAGTGTTTCAAAAAGAATTTGCCTCTTATTATGGGTGTGCTATCATACTTTATGTTTTTATTCATCATATGATTAGAAGAATGAAGAACCTTCTGGAAAACATCATAAATGTAACACATTGTATCCCTTGTGTATATCATTCATGTTAAGTGTTGAAAGATAAATGTAAAATACAAAATTCCGATAACATGTCTTAAATTAATCTGTTAATACCACTGAAGACATCTCATAAGAATCAAGTGAATTTCACTGTACCATCTTGAAAAACATGCAGATGTTTGTTGGTGAATATTAGAAGGGGAGAAAGTCTAATCCCATGAAAAATTGATCAGACCAGCAACTCCTTGTCCGAGTCATTGGCTCCTTCCTTCACTGAGCTGTTGACCAAAGAGACCCGTGAGGTCCCCAATACAAGACAGGATTCTGTCAAAGCTCTTGAATACACAACCCAGGCCTGAGGGATTATCCTGTTACTGAAGAAACCACAGAAAGCTATCTATCAGCACCGAGAGACCCTGTGAGGTCCAGAATGGTAACCAGCCCCCAGATGATAGTTAGTGCATTGCTGAAAGGCACTGCATAAACTGCCAGAGGAAGCTGGTCAATGACAACTGGAGTAAACAGAGACCACTGATATGAGACACAGTCTGCAGCAGTGAGTAGGCTAAACACACTTTCTTCTGGGAGAGAACAGCGAACCAAGACATGAACACTTGTGCAATGGAAATGCCAAAGCCTAGGGGAGGTAATCAAAAACTTTTAATTTGGCCAAATAATCCACTCAGTGACAAGCAGCCCTTAATTGGATTTGGAACTAAGGCTGAAATACATTGGGATCAAAAATCTTGGGTCCCCAAAGAGAAATTCACTTTACAAGTGATTTTCAAAGTGGCTACTAATAGAATCTATCTAATTCAGAAAGTGTATCTCAGTTAAACTATACTGATCTCACTCTCCGATGGAGATTCTGTTTGTATTTTTCAGAAGGCAGCAAGAGAGCTGTGGCCTTTCCAACCCTACCAACGAGCCACAGGCCTATAGCTGACATCCTGCAAGAGATGAGCCACCCCAGACCTACTGTGGAGGATCCACATGGAACCCTGCAGAGAGTGGTGGGATAAACAAGAGACCTATAACCACAGCCAAGCAATCAACCCAGGATAAGCCAGCAAGACAGAAACCAATGATTTTCAACACAACCTAAAGTAGAAGTACAGAGGCCCGTAAGCCCTCAACAATAAAGCAGTCATAATACTCACCACCAAGGCTCAGGGAACTAAGCAGAAGAGGTGGCAGAATGAATGTAAGAGCCATGGTGGAGGAGAATATCCAGAGACATGGCCCCCTAAGCAACAACATACAAAGGGGTGTATAACTGGGTTGACTCCTAGAATATCCACAACCCCCTACCCCATGGACTGATCCAGTTTTACCAAGGAGGAGAATATCAGCTAATTGGGGACAGAGAGGAGGGAAATCTGGGAATTGGGGATACCAACACATTATTTGCTCATTCAGTGTACCTAATTATAGATAATAAAGATATAATTTAAAAAAAAGAAGTTTCATGCTCTTCAGTGTCTTAAAACGTTCAGACACTATGGTACATTTTTTCCATAGTTTTCTTCTCCAATACACAACTTTCAAGAAGCTGTGCAATTATACAATGTTTGACATGTGGTGTGATATTATTTGGTGAATAAATTGGTGAGTAATTTGTGTAATATATAGACAAAGAATGTATAAACAAACAATGTATAAGAAGAGGTTGATAGGTAGGTGGATGGATAGATGGATGGCAAAATGAGAAACTATACACATTGATAAATAATAATTCATATCTTCTTCATAAGTTTACTTTTGAAATCTAAAATAATGGGAAAAGTCTCTTTTAAAAGACTCTTATAAGCATGCTTCTCTCACAAGTAGATTAATATGGTGATTACATATTCAAATTATGAATTATGATAGATCCAAATTTCAATTGTAGCTTAGTACATAATATTTGGGTATCCTTGGGCAAGGTATACATCCACTGTAAGCCTGATAAAGTGGGAATAATAATAATAATGCCTGTTTATATTTTGTGAGAATTTTTTAATCTATAGTTGAAAAATGCTTTCCAAAAATCTTATCACATGTATTTCCAGTTATTATTTTAGCATGGGACCTCTTTACTCATTTAATAGATGAAACAATCCATTAATTACAAACAATTCAATATTGTTGTTGCCTTTAAATAGTACAGTGTCACAAGGTGACACAAGAGATAGCAATTAGATTACATGAAGTCACATGTTGAGTTTTTGGCAAGTTTCCAAAATTTTCTTATCAGTATTTTTCATCTGTAATGTATGTGTAATGTAATCCCAATTTAGAGGATTGTGGAAAAAGTTGCAATGCACACTATAGGTAAAAATTTAAGATTACATCTGGTAGATAAATACTTATTCAGAACTGAGGGGCTAGGGGGCTAGGGAGATGTTCCAACACCTGCCTGCATTCATGAGGGCCTGAGTTTGATTCCCAGAATCCATGTAAAAAAGCCATGTGTGGCCACCCATGCCTGCAACTGAAGTCCTGTGTTTGGGGTATGAGGTAGACAGGACAATTGCTGTGACTGGTTAGTCAGCCAGTCTTACTGAAAGTGGCAGCTCTGGGTTTGGTGAGAAACTCCAGCTCAAAGAAACACAGAAGAGCAATAAAGGAGGACAGCTGACCTTCTCTGTATTCTGCCCAAATGCATATATGGTGCATGTATCTGCATACACATCTGCATACACACACACACTTATATACACCCTGCACATACAGACCACACACACACACACACACACACACACACACACACACACACGCATGCACACACAAGAAGTGGTCGTTCATCCCCTCATTCTCTCAAGGTTTTCCTTGTTAGGAAATATTCAATTAAAATAAAGCACATAAAAACAGTCTACCCTCAAATCAAAGAAAGCAGAAGTATAAAAGAATCATGCTCAGAGACATAAATTTTATAACACATATAACTAGAACTTCAAATTCCAATTGAAATTTATTTAGACAACTATGGTTACAAAATACTTCAACATTTCATTATTTTTTGACTTTTTAAATATTATTGACAACTTCCATAAACATAAATAATGATCCATGATTGTAATCCCCTCCCACCACTCTGCCTTTTCCTCCTTTATAAATTCTTTTTCATTGAATCCCTTGGATATGGTCTCAACAAGTCAGTTTTCTAAGTTTGTATCTAGTAAAGTTCTCAAGCCTCTCTTGACAGGTTAAAGGTGATGGGCAAGGGGCATGTAAAAAGTGTCTGTAATTTCCCCCAGCCCAATTTTCTATCATCCTAGAATAAATATTCCTAAAATCACAAACCTCCCAAAATAATGTGATTCTATTTATTTTATTTGTAACACATTTAGAAATGGAGAAAGTCTTGTTTGATATGCTTCAAATTTCTCAGAACTGGAATAAAGAGTCCAACAAAATTATGGTTCAACTCAAAATATTATTAGTCTTTCAAAGTTCCTTCCTTATCTGATAACACTGTCTACTTCATTCACCATGTTTGATAGATATATCATGTAAGTATTCCAAAGGTAAATATTAGCAAGGTTAGTTTGTTAGGATCATGGGGAGACAAAGCAATATATTAAAGTTGCTTTTACTTCATGAAAGCCATCATTTTTTTTTCTCATTCCTGGACCTAAATCAATAGGATTTTCGTCCATTTTATAGATGTATGAGGTTGGGTTGTTCATTTATGGGACTGCTGCAGAAAAAGTTAGTTAAGTAGGTTTTGCAGTTGGTACTTTATCTTTAGACAAACAAGTCTGTCTTCTGAAATATCTAATTGTGTTAGATTTTCTCCCTTTGTTTCTATTGCTGCTTCACAAACATTTTTGCAGTTCCAAGAAAAATCAATTGTAATAGGCCTCTAATGTTTTCTATTCTGCTTTTGCTGGGGAGTAGCTGCTTATTTAAGATTTCAGAAAGCAGGTTCAACACTGATCTTCAAACTTTATTATAGTTATTTGTATTGATAAATAAAAGTAAATCCAAACAATTCCTGGAACCATAAAATATTTTTGTCACAGAATTTTTTCACAAAAGTGGCAGCAACATGGAGACCGAAGCATATAGTATATATCCATGTTAATAGTTACTATAATGTTTCATTTTTATATATCATGATTTCTTCATGAACTCAACCACTTAATGGGCATCCTTTCAATTCTATTATTTGTTTGAAAAAATATATGTTATGTAATAATATTGACTACCGTTTTTGATCAAATATAACTATAATTAAATATCTATCTGGCTAAAAGTGACAATTTTTTTTCTTTTATTTAAAATATATTCAGTCTAATTTAAGGTAATTTATAGTAGATGCCCTGTCAGAAATTTTAGGTACTAGAAAAATACTCAACCCACTCTGTGTGGTCTGTAAAGTATAAGATACTAATCAGTACAAAGTTTATATCTGTTGGACCCTGATCAGTAAATTCATGATGAAGGAAGTAATTTCATCTTATTCCCTTTGTGATAGACCACCAAATCATAATTTCAAGGAACAATTTTCTTGCCAGTTTAAAAAATTGAAAAGCTGATAGCTCTGACTACTGTTTGTTTCTGTTATGTTATGAGCCTCATTCTGCTCTGCTCACTCATTATTAGAGCATGATGGGTACTATTATGCAGTTTCTATGTGTGTGCACATTCTCAGAAAGGAAAAATTCATTGATAGCAACATGACAATGAATATCCTTTTCTTTGCTAGTAAATGTATGCAGGCTAGAAGAAAAAGATCAATTATATTTTGAAAGGTATTAGCTTACATTCTCATTATAATGTACATTACATGAAAATTGAAATGATAGAGATTATAGAAATAGCTTATTTGTAATATATTTTATGTGCAGGTATAAAACATATTAGAAAGGAATATTTCATTATTATTGGATATGCTGAATATGTTCATAAATGCTATTTGACTAAGTCTGCATATTAAACATGGGAAGGAAATGATGACATATTTTCTAAGATTTTATAAAAATAAAAGTTCTATATTAGAATTATTTCATAATTTTATACATTTGTGAATTTGTACAAACTGAGAAAACCTGTGAAAGTAGCCATCAGATCAAAGAATATGTTCTCCATTGCAGAAACTTTTATCCTAATTGCTTTCCCCCTCTCCCTTCAAAGGAAGCACCCTTACTCTTAACAGTGCATATGAGTTTTAGCAATTATAACACATATTAGTAGAATCACACATTATCTTTTACTGTTCATTGTCAGTCTTATTTCACTCAATATTAGGAATATGAAGTTCATTTAGTGGTATTTCATGCAAATGGAGATATGTGATTCTTACTACTGTACAGTTTTTTCACTGCATGAATATGTCATGATATATTTATCCATCCTATTCTCAACAGACAATTGGAACTAATATTTTGGGTATTATTAGTGCTTATACGAAGCTTCCAATATATTTCTTGTGTTTAATATGCATGTATGTATTTCTGTTTGATGTATGCTTCTGAATGCAAATCTTGGTTCAAGATATTTCCATTAATAACCCAATGGTTAGTTAAAAGGAAATTAAGTCTTAAGGAAATTAAGCAAGTTGTCCAAGATCACACACCTCATAAGTGACAGAAATAAGACAGCAATGTAATTTTAATTGTAAAATCCACTGCTGTATATATTTTTAGATTTTAACTACATAAGAAAAATCACAGGCATTAAACATTTTTAGGTTGTAATGGTTTTCTCCTTAAATCACATTTTCTAAAGCTCAGTCCAGTTGTTGCCTTTGTTTTTAAATGCAGCAAGTAATGAATCAATATGACAATTAGTCAATTAAAAGATATACAGAAAAATGGTTGGGTAGTGTTTAAGACAAATACTTTATAAAGCTTTATTTACACTAAAATGAGGATTTGTGATATGAAGATACAGATCTTATATGATATTTCAAACTTTGTACTCATAGTAATTTGTATTTTTTTCCATGCTTACTGCCAATGATTAGGTACATTGTATGAGCGAGTCTTATGGTACTGCCATTTTCATCCTCCCTGTCCCCACCCCACTGGGGGCCCTCCTTGGTGGGCTTGCTGGACCAGTCCATGGGACTGAGGCTTACAGATTGTAAGATAGGTAGCCACCCAGAATCTCCAACTGAGAGTGGGATCAGTATAGGTTAAATGAGACAAACTTATTTTGGTGAGATTCTAATGGGTATAGCCTCTCTATAGATTTATGGTTAATGGGGATTTCCCCCTTGGAGTCCAAGTTCTTGTTCCTCATATTGGTTTACTATGGATCCCAGATCCAGTTAAGGGTTACCTGTTACTGAGTGGATCTCTTAGTCAATTAGCAAGTCATTGACTAGCCACCTAGGCTTAGGACCAGTATTGCAAGAATGAGCACTGCTTGGCTTGCTGGTCTCTACCTTATAGTACTGTCTTTGGCATTCAGTGTTGTATATCAATGACCTCTGCTTTCTTGGAAAATCTTTGGTCAATTACCCATGGAAACTTGTATAACACTTTCCAGCACTACACATGTGTTGTGGTCAGCTTCTTAGTTGCTGTGCAGAAAGAACCCAAACAAAAGTGGCTTGTGGAGGAATGGGTTTATTTGGCTTATGGACTCAAGGGGAGACTCCATCCTGGCAGTGAAAACGATGGCTTGAGCAGAGGGCTGGACATCACCTCTGCCAGAGCACTGCAAACAGAAGCAGGAAGGTGTGCCAAATACTAGCAAGGGGGAGCTGGTTTATAATCCCCAAAAGCCCACCCCAACAACACAGCTCTAGTGAGGTTCTAATTCCCGAAATGCCATCAGCTGAGGATCAATCTATCAGAACACATTCAATTGTTTGTGGGGGACACCTGGATCAAACCATGACAGTCTGCCCCTGGCCCCCACAAACTAATAATCATACATGATGTAAATACAATGCATTCAGCTCAACTCAAGTCCCCACAGCTTTCAACTGAGCCATAATACCAAAAATAAACCCATAATGGCACAGAACATTCACAATGCAAAACATGAGGCACAGCAAAAACAGATCGACCAATACAATACAAGATTCAAACAAACAGGGCACCATCAAAATCTTAACTCCAAGCTCAATGATTCTAACCAATAACACAAGTCTCTTGGAGATTCAATTCCGCCCCTCCAGCTCGGCTCCTCACAGTCCGGGAAAAAATAATCTGGTGCTGGCAGCTCGCCTTGGCACCCATCTATAGTCCTGGAATTCTTTGGGTCTCCATTGCAACCCACAGTTCATCCTCATGGCTCTATCAGGCTCCATGCAGGTAACCTTGCACACCTGCTTCACATGCCGATGGCCATTTTTCAAAAACAAAACTGTGTTGCAAATCCAATGACCATCTCTTTCTAACCAATCTCCATTCCACAGAACCAGGTGGGCTACTAACTTGTTAATCCAGGGGGATCAAAGCATTCAGGCCCCTTCCTTCAAAGAGTCTGCATTCTTCCTGTTGTTCTAATGCAGACCAGCTGGCCCAATCTCAGTGGTTGTAATCTCTCAAACAATTGCAGGTGAACGGGCAGCAGTTTCCACCCAAAGATCTTCTTTCTGTGCCATCTCCATCTGCTCACACAAGTCCATCTTTATGTAAAGCAACCCTGCACAGGTTTCCAGGACACAGGCAGGCAGAATGCAGCAAGCCTCACATGCAAACTGCTTTTGGCACAGTCCTGACCAAATTCTTTCTCACCCTTGTAAGCCAAACCTCACAGTCCATAGTTCTCATTACATTCAGGTCTTTTAACTCTGACCATCAGGCTGTACTCACAACACTGTGAGGCATCTCTTAGTCCGGGAGTTCAAATCCTTCCACATTCCTCCTGTAGATCACTTCCAGAAAACCAAAGCCACAAGATCAGGGTTCCAGCATCAACAGATGACCCCACGTCCTGGTACCAAAACTGTTGCAGTCAGCTTTCTAGTTGCTGCGCAGAAAGAACCCAAACAAAAGTGGCTTGTAGAGGAATGGGTTTATTTGGCTTATGGACTCGAGGGGAGACTCCATTCTGGCAGGGAAAACGATGGCATGAGCAGAGGGGTAGACATCACCTCTGCCACAGCACTGCAAACAGCGGCAGGAAAGTGTGCCAAATACTGGCAAGGGGAAGCTGGCTTATAACCCCATAAGCCCGTCCCCGACAACACAGCTTCATCGAGGTTGTAAAACCCAAACTGCCATCAGCTGAGGATCGATCTATCAGAACACATTCCATTGTTTGTGGGGAACACCTGGATCAAACCATGACAACATGCTTACCATCTGGGGGCTGGATACCAGTCTGGATTAATCAGGGTCTCTAGAAGTTGTGTGGGTTTTCAAGAGCTTTGACATAAGCCAGTCTTATTTGGTGTGTGTGGGGGGGGGGCTCGTGGGTCTCTTTGATCAACATCTCAGTGTGAGAAATAACTCATGACTGGGACAGCGAGTTATAGGCCAGAGCAATTTGTCTTGGTGTTAGGATACCTCCTACCCTTATCAGGGCCTCTCTTACCTGATGATGCCTTTGGCTTCCTTGAGAGCTTACTGCATGAACATAAGTATTTTATGGTATCATTCATTATTGGTTCGGATTGGTTTGTAAGTCCCCCACCCTTCACTTCCTCACCCCCCCCAATTCCTTCCATCCCTTTTGCCTGTCCCTCAATTCTCCTGATAGGTTTTCTTACTGTTCAGGCTTAACCTGGTTAGGAACTGCATATGAAGTAGAATATACAGCGCTTCACTCTGTGTTCTTGTGTGAGGTCACTAAGAATGATCTGTTCCAAGTCCATCCAATTTTCTTTAAATTTCATTGTGTCATTTTTCCTTTGAGCTGCATAGAACCCCATAGTGTATATGTACCACAACTTTGCTATCCATTCCTCCAGTGATGGGCATTTGGGTTGTTTCCAAATATTAGCCATTATGAATTGAGCTGTTATAAACTTGGTTGAGCAAATATCTCTGTTCTGAGGCAAGAAATCTTGAGGGTAGATACCCTGTAGAGGAATAGCTGGGCCCATTGGTAACTCAATATCCATCCAATTCAGGACACTCAACACTGCTTTCTATAATGGTTGTACAAGTTTGCAATCTTACTAGCAATGAATGAGAGTTCCTTTTTCCCCTGCATCCTTGCCAGTATCTATTGTTGGTGGATTTTTTTTAATGATTGTCATTCTGACTGGTATAAGGTAGAATCTCATTGTTGTTTTGATTTGCATTTCCCTGACATTTAAGGATGATAAACATTTTCTTAAATGAGAATAGGCCATTTGTGTTTCCTCCTCTGTGAATTCACTGTTGAGTTCAGTGCCCCATTTTGTGAGAGGGCTGTTTGATTTTTTATTATTATTTGAGTTCTTTGTAAGTTCTAAATATAAGACCCATGTCCAAGGTATGGCTGGCAAAGATTTTTTCCCAGTCTGATGGTGGTGTCTGATTTGGGTATATTTGTTTGTACAGAGCTTTTCAGCTTGATGACATCCCATTGAATAAATGAGTGTTGCACTTCCTGGGCTGCTGGAGGTTTATTAGGTTAGTTTTTTCCTACTCCTATCTCATGGAGAGTTCCAGGATTTTCAGGGTTTCTGGTCTTATGTTGAGGTCTTTGATCTAGTTAGAGTTGATTAATGTACATTGTGAGAGGAGTGGTTCTATTTTCATTTTTTTTACATGTACTTATCCAATTTGTCCAGCATCATTTGTTGAAGATGCTATCTTTTTGCCATTGAACATTTTTGGCAACTTTATCGAGGATCAAGTAACTATAGCTATTCTTATGAAGAGCAGGGATTTCAATTCTGTTCCACAGACTTGTCTGTTAGTTTTTTATGCCAATACCATTCTGTTTTTGTTACTATGGGTTTGTAGTATATCGTTATATTGGGAATGTTGATACCTCCTGAGGAAACTTTTTTAAAAAAATATTTTATTTATTCACTTTTAAGCAGAGAGATACAGAGAGAGAGAGAGAGAGAGAGAGAGAGAGAGAGAGAGAGAGCACCAGGGCCACCCACCTTGTGGGTCTGGCATATGTGGGTCCTGGGGAATTGAACCCGGGGCCTCAGGCATTGGAGGCAAGTGCCTTAACCGCTGAGCCATCTCTCCAGCCCCTAACCTTTTTTTTTTTTTAACTAAGGATAATTTTGGCTATCTGGGGCCTCTGCCATTCCAAATAAATTTTGTGATTATTTTTTCTATGTAAACAATGAAGCTGGGATATTTATTGGCATTGCATTGAATCTGTATAATGCTTTTGGAAGTACTGTCATGTTCACGATATTAATTCTACCTATCCAGGAACATGAAGATCTTTCCATCTTTTTATGTCCTCCTCAATTTCTTTTTTGAGAATTTTTGTGTTTTCATTATACAAGTCTTTCACCTCCTTGGTTAGTGCTATTTCAAGGGTTTTGATTTTTTGAGGCTATTAAAAATGGGACAGTCTTGCTTTTTTTTCTGTATGCATTTCATTTGCATACAAGAAGGCTACTGATTTTTGTATGTTAATTTTTTACCATGCCACATTACTGAAGGAGTTTATCACCTTCAGGAGCTTACTGCTACTATCCTTTGGGTCTTTCATGTATAGGATCATGTCATCTGCCAAAGGGGATGCTTTCATTTCTTCTTTTCCAATTCATATCCCTTTTAAGCACTTCTTCTCTCTTACTGCTTGGTCTAGAACTTCAAGCACTACCTTGAGCAGTGGTGAGAGTGGACAGTCTTTTCTTGTTCCCAATTTTAGTGGGAAGTCCTTGAATCATTCCCTAGTATGATTTGGGCTTTAGGAAATTTGCAGATGGCCTTTATTATGGTGAGCTATAAGCTCTCTATTCTAAGTCTTTCCAGCATTTTGATCATGAATTGTGTTGATTTTTGTTGAATGCCTTTTCTACATCGATTATGGCTAAGTCTATAAATGTGATGGATTACATTAATCGACTTCTTTATGTTGAACCATCCCTGCATCCCTGGAATGAAATGTACCAGATTGAGGTGGATAATACTTTTGATGTGTTTATTCAGTTTTTGAGGATCTTGTTCAGAATTTTTGCATTCAAGTTTATCAGGGATTTAGGACTATAGTTTTCTTTTCTTGTATCTTTTTCTGGTTTTGATAGTGGGTTGATGATAGCTTCATAGAAGGTGTTTAGAAGCAATCCTTGTTCTCCTACTATACAAAAAAGCTTCAGAAAGAGTGGTTTCAGTTCTATGATGAAGGTTTGGTAGAATTCAGCTGAGAATCTATCCAGTCCTGGACTTTTCCTTCTGGGGAGGTTTTGATTACATTTTCAATCTCAGTGGATGTGATAGGATTATTTAGGAGGTGCATTTGTTTCAGGTTTAGTTTTGGTAGGTTAGCCTGTGTCTATTATGGATGTATTAAGTCCACTAATATACTAGATGTCTAGGAATTCATCCACTTCTTCCAAGTTTTCCAATTTAGTGGAGTAGAAGTTTGGAAGTAAGATCTTATGATTCTTCCGATTTCATTTGTATCTGTTGTCTCTTCTCCCTTTTTATTTCTGATTTTGCTGATTTGGGCCTTTTCTTTTCTCCATTTAATTAGATAGGCCAAGGGTTCGTTGGTCTTATTTTTTTTTCAAAAAACCAGCTCTTCATGTCATCTTTTTAATAATGTTTTCTTAGTTTCCATTTCATTAATTTAAGTTCTGATTTTAATTAATTATTTTCTCCTTGAGCTCCCAGGGTTTGATTATTCTAGTTTTTCCAATGCTTTTAGGTAGACAGTTAGGTTATTGGTTTGAGATCTCTCTCTCTCTGTCTTAGTTATGAAAGCATTTAGTGCCATGAATTTTCCCCTTAGGGCTGCGTTCATTGTGTCCCATAGGTTTTTTTTTTATTGTCCATTATGAGTTACATTATTTAGTGGGCAAACAATGAGTTGTTATCCCCAAGTTTTGATATGTAATGTCTTCATTAACATTTACTTCAAGAAATTTTTCAATTTCCTTTTTGATTTTTTTTTTGTTCAACCCATTTGTTTTTTAATAGTGTATTGTTCAGTTACCAATAGTTGGTGTATTTTCTGTTGTTCTTCCCATCGTTAATTTCCAGTTTTAACTTGTGGTTTGATATGATGCATGGGGGCTATGTTAATCTTTTGTAATATATTGGGGCATGTTTTATGTCCTAATATGTAGTCTGTTTTGGAGAAGGTTCCATGGGCTGTTGAGAAGAATGTATATTCCGTGGTTTAGGGATAGAATGTTCTACAGACATTAGTTAGGTCTAGTTCACCTATGGTGTTAAGATCTGTTATTTCCCTGCTGATCTTTTGTTTGTGTGATCTGCCTTGAGATGATGTGGTGTATTAAAGTCCCCTATTATGATGGAGTTGGAGTTTATTTTTGTTTTGTTTTTGAGTAAGTTTTGATTTATGAAATGTTGTGCACCTGTGTTTGATGCATACATATTTATGATACTGATATCGTCCTACTGGATCATTCCCTTGATGAGTAAAAAGTGTCCTTCATGGTCCTTTTTAATTATGTTTGGTCTAAAGTCTATTTTATCACATGTTAATATAGCCATGCCTGCTTGTTTTATTATTTATGTTTACTTGGAAGATCATTTTCCATCCTTTCACTCTGAAGAGATTTTTGTCTTTAGAGGAGAGGTGCATTTCTTGAAGGCAGCAGATGGAAGGGTCCATTTTTCTGATCTACCCCATTAGCCTTTTTCTTTTATGGGTGAATTAAGTCCACTAATATTCAGTTATAACTGGAAGGTTTTCTTTAAATCATGCCATGGTGTAGGTTTCTTGGGGGGTTGATTATGGGCCAATTAATTTTGGTTATTGTACTTGTCCTCTCTTTGGCTCCTGAGGTTGGCTGTTAGTCTCTTCTATGTAGAATATTTCCTGCAAGTTTGTCTTTGTTTCCTTATAATCATAGAGCTTGCTTTTATCATGGAATATTTTCATTTCTCCATTTATTATAAGAGATACTTTTGCAGGGTACATACTCTGGGTTGGAAGCCAATTTTTTTTAGTTCTTGTAGAGTGTTGTTCCTGGCTCTTCTGGCCTTCATGGTTTCTAATGTGAAGTCTGAGGTAAGTCTGATGGGGTTGTCTTTATACATGATGAGTTGCTGCTTTAAGCACTCTCTCTTTGCTTTATATGTTTAGCATATAAAGATATGTCTTGGAGAGTTACTTCTTTGGTCCTATGTGTTTGGAGTTCTGATGACTTCATGTATCCAGACTAGCCTTTCTCTTGTAAGATTAGGAAAATTTTCTTCAATAATTTTGTTTTGTTCTCTGTGTTTTGGCTTGGATTTCTTCTCCCTATGGGATCCTCATGATCCTGATATTTGGTTTCTTTAGTGTATCCCACAGATCCCTCATATTTTGTTCTTATGATATCTTGAATTTATTGAAGTTTTTGGATTCCCTATTAATTTCTTCTGTCTAGTCTTCAAAATCTGAGAATCTGTCCTCCAGGTTATTAATTCTGGGATTGAGGAATTTAAAAGAGGCATTTAATAGCTCTGTTTGATTTTCGTTTTCTGTTTTTTATAATACACTCCATCTCTTGTGAGCTCCACTTTCCAGTCTAGTTTTGTTCTTATTAATGTTTCCTGGAATTATTTCTTGAATTTGGTTATGTCCTCATTAAACTTGGTCAGCTGATTGCCAAGCACCTCCTATTGTTGGTTTACTCTCAGTTCATTTAATGCACTGTTTAAGTTGCTCTGATTTTTCTCAGTTAAATTGAGTTTGACAATGAGGCTTTTGTTGTTGAGTTTCACTTCCTATATAACTTTTTAGACAATTTTCAGCTCAGCCAGTATCATGGTGAGGGTATCATTGCAGTTATGACCTGAGGTTATTTTACTCTCATTTTGGAGTTGTACTTCTCTTGTCTCCTCAACATTTTCAGTGGCAATTTTCATTGCAGGGATTAGAGGACCTTGTTGGGGACCTTTATCTTGTTGTGCTGTATTTTTTTTTTTTTGCATTGGGGTCTTCCCATTTTGGATAAAGATCCAATTTTCTCCACGAGGTAGCCAATGTATGCCCCATAGGTTAGTCACTGAGTGTCCTGTTCTGGGTTCTGTTTGGGTTGGGACAATGTTGAAACACTACAGGTGCATGAGCTGCAGGGTTTTAGGTATGGCAGTGTATCTAGACTTGGGATCGGTGTGTAAGATATTTTAAACTTCAGAACTTTTCTGCCTGAAGTCACCACTGTATCTTTCTACAGGCTCAGGCAGACCCCAAGCAGTCCTACTTGTTTCTCTTACCCCACCATATCCTAACTGGATGATTGTAAGGGTCACCTTAATGCTTAAGCATTAACCATTAATTAATAATTAATGCTTAATGCTTAATGCTTAAGGTCCTGGCACGGACCTTCCAAAGAGCTATTGCTCCCTGCTTGGCTTAGGAAGAAACCTTCCTGAAGTTGCTGGATGACAGGTTTGGGTGGAAGAGTTCATGCAGGGAGGACAGCCTACCAGTTGGGGAGGGGAGCAGGTCTGAGTCAGAGTTTTGCTGGTTGGAGGTTAGCATACCTGGCCTGGCTGCCCACGCTGCCAGTGATTTGTATTTTTATATGTTCATGTATTTTGAAGTAATATATACATAATATTATAATCAATTTCTAAGTCACATGTATTTATAGTAATTAAATTAACCATTTATTTACTATCTACATATATTACGCTATCAGATTGGCTGACTGACCTGACAATAAAACAATGAAATTTGACCAGTGAGTGTATTCCTTTAACCTTTAGATGGACATTAATAAAAATATGTACTGTTTGCATATTGTATGCAGGGTGCTGTACTGAATGTGAATGTGCCACAGTCCATTAATTATATGTAATCAATAAACTTCAATTGAGTCAGTCATTTATACTGAAGCAATGAAACTTGTCATAGGAAAAATGTGATCTGGCTCAAAATATGTTGAAAATAGATATGAACAATGAAAGCTCCACAAAATAAAATCAAAAAGTCATGAAATGGGTAGACAAAGAGTCTCATATGAGATTGGATTAATCAACATAATGCTAAGAAGAAACAAGGTTTTACTTTTATTCTTGACGCAAACTTTCTGAACAGACTGGCATATGCCCAATTTACAACTTGAAAGAGGAAGGTAACAAGAGCAGAGTCCTATAATTCCATCCCTTCCATGATTTCCTTAGTCTGCAACTATTTTCCATGTTCTTATTTCCCATAGCCCTAGAATTATGTGCCACATAATTTATTGCATTTTTGCAGTGCCTGTTAATTATGTTAAGAATCTTGATTCCTTAAAAAGATCATTATCTCCTTGAGGACCGAAAATTTTCTGTAACTTTTTTTTTATATTTCAGTATCTCACACTGTGCTGTGACTCATGTATTTTAACAGCCAGAACTGTGTTTTCATCTTTAACACACAGCTTCTTTCCCTTGGAAATGGACCTACTTGTATTTCCCTCTCTCAAAGCCAGCACATTAAGGAAGCTGTGATGTAAATGTGTACATACATAAAATATTTTAATCTCAGCCATGCTGAAACTGTTATAGTTAGTGACAGAAATAAGATGGCTTTTGGTACCATTTTACAAGAAAGGGTAATGAGTCTTACTTCAAATCAATAAGTGATCTCGTGTGCTTGAATAATAATAGATTGAATTGTTCGCTATAAAGAAGCTGAGGTATGATATGTAAACAGAGGATCTTTTCTAATAATGGATAATGGTACAAATTAGATGTGAAACAAATTAAGCTTGAAAAAGAATTGTAAAAAATATCCATTGCTAATACTACTATGCTCAAATGTACTATTTGGACTCTCTGTAGGCTTGGATCTACAGATTTTTCTGTGTATAACTGTGTTGGTACAATGAAATGCCATGTGAAATTTGTAAAGGAATTTCTCCAAATCAACATAAATTTTAGTCAATAAGTATTGTGATGGGCAAACCATTGTTTTTTTATAAGGTTTAATTCAATAATTTAGTTTATCCAATTCTAAATGAAAAGGGGGCTAGAGATCCTCAGTGGTTAGGGAACTTGCCTGCAAACTTACCCACCTGTGTTCAATTTGATAGTACCCACATAAAGCCAGATTCACAGAGGCACATGCAACTGGAGTTTGTTTGCAGCAGCTGGATGACCTGGCACACCCAATTTGTCTGTCTCTTTTCTATCTGCTTACAAACAAATAAATAAAATAGAAATATAAACAAACTCAATGAACAATAAGTAAATATCTTCTATGGGCTAGCCAGAATACTATGTACTAAATACTGGGGATTCACATAGGATGTCCCTCCTCTCATGTAAAACATGCATTATCATGCAAAATATTATATATAATATATTTGAATACATAGATATATCTTATACACACATAGGGGTACATATAAAATTTTAAAAATATTTTTGTGGCGTTAGATGGATGGAACCCAGGGCTCTTCACATGATAGACACATTTGTCTACCATTATGCTACATCTCTTACTCTAAAATCTTAAATACTTTACCAGAGATGACTGAAGGTCATTTCCTTTGATATTTAAATTCATCTTTTCCAAGTGTGTTTGAACCTTGACCAAATCAATCTTTGCCTGTGTTTTTTTTCACTATGTATGTGGCTTTATTAGAGTGAGCTTCTTGAAGGTAATCTATTTGGGAGCCTTAAAAACTCCAAGGTTCAGGCTGGCCCCCCAGTAAGGGGTTGCCCTTGAACATAACCACTTTGCCTGTATAGCACCAGTAAGAGCAGTGAAAACTGTGAGAAAAAAAACATTTCTACATACACACCAGCCTTGCAAGGTCAGAAGAATTTGAAGCAGATGAGGGAAGAGCTGAACTCCAGAAGAACAGCAACAGGCAATATTCCTCAACCTAGTTTTTCCTATATATAACACGGGAGACTACAAAAAGCCAAAGGCTCCCACTTACTCCTCCCCTATGCAGCACTGAACTCAACCAACCCTGCTTTGCCAAGCAAGTCTAAACAAGCCTGGCCAAGATTAAACAAAGGGGAATTATGCTCACAACACTCTTTATGTTTTTAATGCACTATTTTTACATTTAGGAGAATATATATGCTCCTTTTGTTGCATTCAAATAGTGAAAATTACACAAGCTAATATATTTAAACATTTTATGAATTTAAAAACAAATGTAATTATGAAATGTAAAATATTTAAGATATTTTAACTAGCTTATTTTTGTCATTTCTGTTTTGAAACTTTCAGCTAGACATACATCTATTAAAATATTCTATTTAGGGCTGGAGAAATGGCTCAGTGGTTAAGGCACTTGCCTCCAGTGTCTAAGGCCGGGGTTCAATTCCCCAGGACCCACATAAGCCAGACCCACAAGGTGGTGGCCTTGGTGCTCTCTCTCTCTCTCTCTCTCTCTCTCTCTCTCTCTCTCTCTCTGTATCTCTCTGCTTGAAAATGAATAAATAAAATATTAAAAAAATATTCTATTTACAGATGATACATATTATTTGTGGTTTTTAGAAAATCAACTTCTTATGGTACGAAAGAAGTTTTAATTAACTCAAGTATAGAATTCATTTTAAATGGTCAAAGTATTTTTTATTAGTTACTCATCATTTCATAACCATAATGTGATTTTAAAATGCTACTGAAAGTTGCCTTTTCTACATTGCTATTTTTTTCACTTATATACATCATTTCATACTTCTAAATTGTTTACAGAATCTGGCTCCATCATTTTAATGAAGTAGAGATATTCAAGTGACTTTGTCTTTTTGGTTTCTGCCAACTGCCTCTGAAAGGTGAATTTGCAAAATATCAATAGTTATTTGTTATAATATCCTTATTGACATTAATATTCTATATAATAATTTTATGATTCTATAAAATGATTTTTTTTTCACTTTTGTGAATAAAAACTTTATATAATTCTATATATTTTTAGAAATAAAAGGCTAAATTGTAAGTTTTCTTGTTGACCTAATAACTTCAAGGTTATTATTTTCAGATCTATACTTATGAATAATATGATGATTTATAAAATATAAAGCAAAGTTCACATACATGTAATTTAAGTTTACTGACTTGACAGTAAGTAGTAGGAAAAACATTCTTAGCAAGAGCATTTTAAAGATGTTTCAATCCTTCCAGTTTTTTGGGCCATAACTTATCACTTGGTGGTAATTTAATTTCTGCCTCTTTGTTGAAATTTATGAACAAGTCTTTATGACCATAATTAGTATCATTTATTGACAAACATATATGAAAAGCCTTCAGTGAGGTAAACTACCTGTGACCAGTATTGACAACATTATGTGATTATTATACTGAAAGAGTTTATTTTGCAGACAAATACAATGATGTGGTACACAAACAAGCAGCATCAATTTCAGAGAGATGTAGACTGCTTTTTTGTTTTGATAAGCAAGAAGCTCTGTCATAAAATGGAAAACAAAAAATGTTTTTCTCAAATAGAAACAGTCAGCCTGGAGAGATGGCTCAGAGGTAAAGGTGTTTGCCTGCAAAGCCTAATGACCTGGGTTTGCTTCCACAGTATCTACATAAAGCCAAATGTACAAAGTGGTGCATGAATCTGGAGTTTGTTTGTAGTGGCTAGAGGCCCTCATGCACCGATTCTCTCTCAGTCTATCTTGATCTGTATGTCTCTTTGCTTGCAAATAATTAAAAAATATTTTAAAGAATAAAAAAATTAAAATGGTCAATACCTTAAAAATGTGATTTGACTTACACTATACTATTCTTTAGATGTCAGATTCAATCCAGCCTGGCATGGAATCCCTTGCTATTCCAAACATGTTACAGTGTAGTTTGTTTCGTGTCTGTCAGTATCACCAAGATTGAGAGAAATTTAGAATGTGACCAGTACTTCACTCCAGTTACAAAAGAAGAAATTCATCACCTAGGAGATAAGATGACAGTCCAAGTTAGAAAAAGCAAATGAAAGTATTTAATCCCTAATATTTATGATGAAAGCTTGCTGATTTTACTGCATAGATATATTTAAAGTTACAATTTGGAGACAAAAATCCTTTTGGTTTGGTATTATTAGCATCCATCAAGACATTCACAAGTTCTAAATTCTCTGTTGACTTGCTCAACAAAGATATTCTTCCCCAGATTTCTAAAGTCAAGTTGACCATTAGACACATACATGTGCATCCAGATCAGTCACCGAGTATGCTTCTTGCCTAGCTCTGGCCATCTGTTTGTCTGTCTATCTGCCTGTCCTTTTGTCTGTGTGTATCTCTCTAAAATATTTCCATAATGGGTATCTACCTAGAAATTTTAATATGCCCTAAGGTAAGGCATGACAGAGAAACAAGAAAGCTTTAGTAGGCAAAATTATAGGTGATAAGAAGAGCAATGACACACTAAATTTCTCTGCATTAGGCAGGCTTATGCATTAAAATTTTATAGGGCAAGTGAGCTCTGAATTTCAAATTTCATAATTTTTTTTACCATCTCCGTTACATATTTTTCTTTGTCTTTATTTTTTAACAACACTTTATAAATGTAAAATAAAAAAGAAAACATTGTTAGCTCAAGGGCTGTACAAAAACAGATCTCTAACTGGATTTGGCCTTCAGGCCATAGTTTCCCACCTCCTATACTGAAACATTGAAGAAGTGGAGATATGGGGAAGAAATGTATAATGAAAAGTATATAATTTAACATACATATAGGATTTCACACACATGTTAAGAACATGATATTGCTTTTTTTTCCTTTCCCCAAAGATAATTCTTCTTGGGCAGAGACTCCAATAATGTTTTTTTCACAAGTTTTCAAATAGCAAGTAATGAATTTTACACACAGTGGATTGCAGTGTCTACAGACTGACAGGCTATTAACAAGAAAATAGCCCATGTTAAAAAAAAAAGCCCACATAGCTAGTGAAAAACCTTAGTTCTCCTTCTTCAATTGGAAAAAAAATATTTTTCCTTTCTACTTTATAGCTAGGAATATTTGTCATTTAACACATAAGTCTATGCCAACCTGGTAATGCTATTTATTTATTTATTAGAGAAAGGGAGAGAATGAGCCTGCCAAGGCCTCCAGCCACTGCAAACAAATTCCAGACACATGTGCCACCTTGTGCATTTGGCTATATGTGGGTACTGGGGAATCAAACTTGGGTCCTTCTGATTTGCAGGCAAGTGCCTTAACCACTAAGCCATCTCTCCAGCCCCCTGGTAATGTCGTTATCAATGTCAATAATGACATCACTATTTGAATCCCTCACGTTACAAATTATTGGAAAACACATCCTGCCATACCAGTGTTTGACATGAGAAACTCTAAATTTTCATAGATAATAAACAGATTTTAGAAATATCGGTAGCCCAAAGCAGCTATGATAATAGCTCAAAATTGACTATACACAACATTTGCTATTTGAAGTATCCTGTGAAGTTGTATAGCATTGGGTGCAGAAGCCATAGATTGTCATTAGAAAATTCTCAGTGCCAAGGGTGGGATACCTTCCAGCAAGGGCCTGATGCCCTCAAAACATTACAAATTATTGCAAAGGCTCCTGGTAGCCCATTAGAACTAGATGGTAATAACTTATTGCTAAAGATTTCACATGCTTGGGCTATTGGTCACTAATTAGTCAAGCTGGAGCTGAGATGGGAATCTCCTCCTACCTATTAAGCAGTTCTTAGGATGCTGGAAAGAGCTATGCAGCACTCAGCCTTTGGAAGAAGAAATGTGCCTCAATGGTCTTAACCAGCAGTGGGTCCTGCAAACTTTATAGCTGGCCAGCCAGGTAAAATGTACCAAATTGGTGCAATGGTGGCATGTCTATTTTGGGGAAAACCAATTGCTCTCTGACTGGATTTGAGGCCTGCTCCATGAGAGATAATTCAGCCTGGTACTGAAAAACCAGTCAAAAGCCTATGATGAGATCATAAACCATAGAAGGAAAATTATTACTGTTGTCTGGCTAAATCCTTAGGTTCTTGCATTATATATTAAGGCTATTGTCACTTTTGGTTAGAGAAGCTTTTCTTTTCAGATGGCAGTGACCACTGGGGTGACTCAAATGTCACAAAAGTGCTGAGACATTTTTACCACACCCTACAAGGCTCAGGAACCATTGTCGAAGAGGTGGTTAAAAGAATGCAAGAGTCAAAGGAAGAAGAGGATTGCTTACAATGCAATCATCTAGAAGCAAAATGTTCTTAATATTCATGAACTCACAATGGCTGACACTGCCTTCATAAGACCAGCATAATAGGAGGGAAAAATGATGACATCCAAATAAATGAGAGACTAGTTGGAAAGAAGAAGGGATTTAGTGGAGAGGGGATTTGAGAGGGGGGAAAAGGAGTGTTGGGAGGGGATTATATTCATGGTATGTTGTCTATATTTATGAAATCTGTCAATATAAAGTTTTAAAATCTCCCATTAACTACGAGAATTAATTTAAAAATAAAAACAAGCCAATAAAAGATGTTTTTCTTACTGTGTAAGTATGTAATTTTATGAAAGAAAAGGAGAGGTGCTTTCAGAAGAGAAGATCTATATAGGAATTGGAATTTCACTGTGAACTTTCTATTTTATGATTCCTTTTTTGAACATATCTTTTTTTTAATATTTTTTACTGTCCATTATGAGTTACATTGTTTAGTGGGCCAACAATGAGTTGTTATCCCCAATTCCTCATTGCCCCTCTTCCCCATCCCCAGTCAGCTGGATATCCTCCTTCGTGGGTCCTCTGTATCAGTCTTTGTCGTAGGGGACCATGGGTAGGCTAGTATTCAGCTGGGTTCACCTGATCCAAGTGTGTTGTTACTGAGGGGTGCCATGCCTCTGGTATTCTCCCCGACCGACTCTCACAATCTTTTCGCCCCCTCTTCCGCTCAGTACCCCGAGTCGTGGTGGGTGAGTATTGAGGCTGCTTTAGTGTTGTGAGCTTAGGGGTTTTTGTGTCGAGATTCGTTGGTTTCTGTCTCACTGGCTTATCCTGTGTTGATTGAATGGCTGTGGCTGTAGGTCCCTTGTTCATCCCATTATTCTCTGTGGGTTTCCATATGGATCCTCCCCCTTATGACTGTGGTGGCTCATCTCTTGCCAGGAACTCAGCTTTCAGCCTGCTGTTGGTAGGGTTATATGGGCCACAGCTCTCTCACTATATCCTAAAGAGTGAGATCAGTATAAGTTAACAAATATACACCATTTTGGATTACTTAGCTTCTATTTTTAGTAGCCTCCCCGTCAGTCACTCGCATAGTGCATCTTTTCTTGGGAGCCCAAGAGTATGGGATCCGGTGCATATCGCCCTGAATCCCCAGTTCCAATCAAGGGTTCCCACTCACTGAGTGGAATATTTGGCTGAATTTAATAGCTGTTGATTGTCTCCCGAAGGCCCAGGATCCTCCATTGCACAAGTGCTCTTTTTTGGTTTGCTGTTCTCTCCCAGTAGGAGGTGTGCTCACCCTACTCATGGCCGCATACTGTAGCTATATGATATGGTTGGTCTTTTCTGCCTCTGGGCTTTATTTATTTATTTATTTATTTATTTATTTATTTATTTATCATCACTGTATTGAAGGGCCGTGGATTCTCGTCATACATTTTTTTTAATACTATGGCTGAAGCATTTTCACATTCAGTACTATAATAAACATTTTATTATTGAACTACAGTATGTTCTGTCTTCTAAAGATACTTGAAGCTATGTATCATTTAGAATAAGAATATATTCTTCCTGGTTCAGAAAAGTTTTATTTGCTACAGTTCAAAATGCCAGCATTATGAGATAAGCTAATACACAAGACATTGATATCAAAGGTCAATAGCACTCTTACAGTTTGTTTTGTTATTCATGATTGGGATGGACAGTTATTCATTCTCTGTCAAATCATCACCTCATTTCACTCATGGTTTTCAAAGACAATTTTTAAGGCTTGTGAATAAAAGGAACAGAACACATTGAAATAACACATTTGTTCCATTGTTATTACACTACCACACGGTCTTGGTTTTCTTTCGCTAACAATGTCCCTGGTCTACCTTTCTATACTTAACAAATTCATTTATCTCTTTTTCTGTCTTCTGGTACTAAAGCTCTACAAGGATAATGATTATAATATGTATTTCTGGCCACTTTGAAGTCTTAATAGTTTGGAAAATTGCTTGGAACTACCTGTTTCATCATTTCAATGTATTTCATAAACTGATGCTTTTTACAGACTGATTTAACATATTTCTAGGTGCTTTGATATACATCAGTGGTAAATTGCTTTGCCTAGCTTGTTTAAGGCCCTGAATTTAAGCTCCAGTTTATACATGTATACATAAACACACACACACACACATGCAACACACAAACACAAATCATGAAAATACACATAAACTTAGTAAGTCACATAGAGTGTAAGGAAATGGAATAGGTATTTTTTTGAAAAGATAATAAAAATAAGCATTTTTCTATAGAGAAAATCATTCAGACACAGTGCAGGCACTACAGTTGAACACCTAGTCTGTCATTCTATTTCTCCTTTGTCTGCTTTCCTTTTGAAAGTTGGTATTAGTGTGCCCCTGGTTCCCCTGTAGGATATGTACTTGATGTCTCTTTCTTTTTTTCCTATGTTGTCAATAAAGATTAAAGAGCATCTTGCCAAGTTTATCCTAAGACATTCCTGAAACGTTGTTGGTGTGGTCACTCTACTGACATTCAGGAACTCTAAGTGTATTCACCAATCTGAATAATGTGTTTCTTTCCCAAAAATCCCTGTTCTTCTGCACATATTCTGGTCCTTCAGAAACTTGCTGCATATCCCACATGTGATTTGTTCTAGTTTCCTGTGAATACCCTAAAAAATCTTCTCACAGAATACTGACATCAGGAAACAGACACTTGGGCAGTGGTCACCAGGGACATAATTTTCATTCCACAATGATTGGAATGTGAGGGGTTCTGTGGGGGTCTTATATCATATGTCTCCTCCCTGACTCATGTCTCTTTTTGTTATTCTTTATATCTCATCTGCTGGAGAAGATCACTATGCTGAATTTTTCATTTTGATGTCTATTGGCTGCAATTGGGATGGTTGGAACACTGAAGCTGACTTTCCATTTAACTTTTTCCACATGGCTAGTTTGGACCTCCCGAAGCACATGACAGATACAGGGCTCCAGAGTGGAAATAAAAAAATAGTAGAATCATATATTTTTAATACATATAACTGATGAAGGTTCTCATCTTGGATGTGTTGGGATTTTTTTTAACTTAGCTTAGATCCAAGGAATGTGCTCCATTAACAAGCTACATCTCAGCCTATTTTAGATGAGTTCCTCTGAAAATACCCTCATATATGCAATTTTTATTAGTCTTAAGTGTTAGTTAAGGTGTTAAATAATGGATTTCATTATTTCATTATGACATTTTCCTACTTATAACATGCTTCTATTTACCCCCACTCTATCCCCCCAGATTCTCTTCTCCCCCTCTCAGTGGTCCCCTTCCTCTCCCCATATAGTCTAGTTTTGATTTCAAGCCACATATTTTTGTATCTATACATAAATGTAGGCTCTGAATATGAAAGAATGAAAGTGTTATGAATGAGGGGTAAGGGATGGGGGAGGGGAATGGCATAAGCATGAGGATAAACCATATTAGGTTCAAAACTATAAAATCCTTACGAGCATACTATAACCTATTGAGAAAGTAGTGAGCGTCGCCTGGCAAGAGGGGCCATGAGTAGTAGGGGAGAGAGTCTAAGCCTGTGAATAATTAGATCAGCCTGACAACCCCTGGTTCCAACCACTGGTTCCTTCCG